>VWZO01013167.1:0-13315 GCA_013396975.1 Bucco capensis
TCTGGTGCCTCTATCTGCCTTTTTATAGCCAAGGAGAACGTACCCAGGGTCCTGTGCAGTGGGCGGTCTTTTCACTCAGCTGATTTGCACATGAACATCACCTCCCTGCTATGTGCCCCCCCGCTTCCCCCCGGGCATGCTTTCCCCGCCCCGACCCATGGTGCGGGCATGCCCTGTACCACGCTGGGGAGCCCCAGCGGGGACTTGCGCCTCGAGCCACTGCTTCAGCCTGCCCCACACCCCACACCCATTTATTACCATGGTTACCAGGGGTATCAGCAGAGCACTTTGGAAAAACACAGCAAACAGATTTACTGAGAAGGAGGAGGAGGCAAAGGTGGACACAAAGAACTTCCTGTTTCATGTACCCCATAACAAATGAATAATCCTCTGTATTTCACCCTAGCTACAGAGGACACAGTGCTTCTAGGCCACTAGGCTGAACTGTCTACAATGTTTCATACATCAATAAATTAAATGCATTTATTTAGTTTAAGGCATTGCCAAGTATACTGTGGGACATATTTATCAAGCAGTTCCAGATCAGATAGATCCAGCCTGTTCACAGACTTACAGAAAGTCTAAATCTAGACCCTGTTCATTACCTGCATTTCACATCAAAGGCAATTCAGCATTGGTTTAGCCACTAAAAAGACACAGAGCAAAGCAGGAGCTTCACTCCCTACCCTGAAGCTTTCTTTCATCACATACATATACACTCCATCATTATATAGCAAAACTCTTCTTCAATAATCATTTCACAGTGCAAGAGGACAGGTCGTCCACCACTCAGATGGGATCACCAAACAGGGTACCAGGTAGTGCAAGGTGCTTGATAATTGCTTTCATGTTCTGCTCACTGGTTTGAGACTACCAGTTTAGTGAAGAGTGACTGGAAACCATCACATTGGAAAGTGAAAAAAACTGGCTACAACTAAGCACAAGATTTTAAGTGGAGAGGTAGTGTATTGTGAAGTAAAAGAAAGTGAAGGTAGGGAACATCACACACAAGTCCTTCCATCATTTCTGAATGATTGTGGATCTTTAATTAACTGGGTTTCTGATTAGTTATCTTCTTTCCTTAAAGAATTTCTTCAATAACATTACATGGATGGAAGCTGAAAGAGATAAATAAAGTTACGTCAGGATCAACAGAGATTTCTGTAATCACTGATTTTTGCGCTAGAAATGGCATGAAACTGGAAAGCAGTGATGGGTGGTAGAGGACTGGGAAAGGACTTGCCAGAGTTAATCAGAAACATCCATGAGAATACATGCCTTGACCTACGCACCGAGTCACACACCTTCACACTCACAGACATGCATGTACATACACATATACACACACAAGCTGATCATACAGATACATCTGGTGCTTGTACATGTGACAGTGATAAACAGGTCTGTGCTAGGAGCAATTTAGATGATAATAAATCATTCTGGTAGGGGCTAGTGTGCACAGGTGAATAGCCATGAAGCAAGGATATAATTGTGCATAATCAATTCAAACATGCTCTAGTGGAACGTGACAAAGACTTACTTAAGCACATTTAGCTAGAGCTTAAAGGTTAAGGCAGAAGCAAGCTCAGAAAACATCAGTATGCCTTGATAGTGTCATGACAAAGGGAAGTGAGGTACAAGATTTGGCTGAACTTACGTAAGAAAAAATACAAAGAAATAATCTTTTCCCTGTGCAACCTGCTCTAGGTTTCCTGCTCTTACAAGGGTGGTTGGACTAGATGATCTCCAGAGGTCCCATCCAACCCCTAATGCTCTGTGATTCTGTGGTCCTCAAGAAGCACCCAGTCAGTCCTGGGAATACTCAGGACTCCCTACAAGCTCAGGGACCTAAAAAATGTAAATAGGGTGTTGTCTCTGTCCACTGCCTCTATCTGAAAAAAGATTATTTAATGAGAAAATGTTTTGTTACAGTCATAAATTTCCCACAGACGCATTTTTGTTTTAACTAACTTTTCATTATGACAAATACCTCAGGTCCTTGTTGGAATTCATAGGCAAAGCTCAAACTGTAGGAAAGATCCCACATCATAATAAAATAGTTAGGGTATTATATTATGAAAGATCAAGCTAAAAATATGGTTCTCATTAAATCAGGTCTTGAAGAAAAAATAATAATGTCCAGGTGACTATTCTAACAATCAAGGTAATTATTACAAATTTTTTTTTCCTATACGGGTTATTTTCATAGATTTTATCTAGTTAACCTAGTCTTCAGTCAGAGGAGAGAGACATTTTTTCCTCCAGAGGTAGCTTCAGTCCATCCAAAATTTGACTGACCTTTGAACTTACTTCTCTCTCACATTTAATTCTCCAGGGATGACTGAGCAACTAAGCATACAGTTTTAAGGTGTAAGAATACATGAGATAAACTTAGACCATTCCATTTTAGGAAACTATCAACACATAGTGGACTGGATGACTGATAGACATTCACCTGCATGAGTGATTAGAAAGATCACTTGACATATGGGTGAACCAATGTCAAACCTCTGTAAATAAATCAGACATTCTGACTTCTGTCTTCCAGGCATGAGATAAATCTCCTTAGAGCTGGCTTTTCTTTCATGCTTTTGAGTGTCTTTTTGTTTTCTTTTTTTTTTCTTTTTCTTTTTTTTTTTTGTGGAGATAGAACTATGTGTTTCATCTGCGCATAAGACATGAACATTTTCACAAATCTCAGGAAAATAGTTTTTACTGTATGGGATAACCATCTCCTGCTTGGACCTACATACAGAGAAAAAGAAACAGTATTTGGGTGCAAAAGCTGTATAGATTTCTTAGGAAAAAATTGTGAGATATGGTCTACAACTAGCAAATTGCCCTATTAGTGTAAGTTTAAAGAAGAGTGTTGAAAGGTGCAACTTAGAAGGAAACTTGCTCTCAAGAATCAATAGGTCCAGAAGAGTCTATTATAATAACATCATGTCCCTGAGAAGACATCAGGGATAAATGTGTTATTGTTAAATTACATGGTGCCATCTTTGTAAGGAAATCAGAAATGTAGTGTTTGCTAATTGAACTATAAAAATAATAATTACCTTTGATGTAGGGGAAGGAAAAGTCACTCAGAATTGGCACTGATTGTATAAATTGAAGCTGTTATCATCAGAGTCCAAACTAGATTAGAAGTGAGTCTCTCAAATTACAATTGGATGATACCAAATGTACACAATCCTTTGAATGTTTTCAGTTCATGAGAAAGAGCTTTTCCCTTCCAATCTCCCTCACAGAACAGTCTCATGTTCCCAACTGCGGCAGCATCTTCTTTGCAGTACTGTGCATTTCTTTAACCAGTTTCATTCCAGCAGCAGTTTTTTCCCTGCAGAACATGCAGTTTACAAACCAGTATTAGCTGAGGGGAAATGCTGCTTTTGTGAAACTGTATTTATTTTGATTTCTTTCTGGCACAGAATTTGTTTAAGAGGTGCTCCATGAGTTGAGATGATGGGTGGTGGGTGGAAGTTGTGTTTATTCAGAATATTGGGTCCTAATTTTACTTCTGATGCTATAAGTCAGTTATTAATTCTCTGTTGTTTATAAAGGGGTAGAACCAAAGATTGAATGTTACTGAATAAGCCAGTTGTGAATTGAATTTATGAGAAATCAAACAGAATATTATGCAAAGGATTATGATTTTTTTTCTAGTATTTTCCAGTCTTTTGTGCAGTACTATATTACCTGGTGGTGAAATATTATTTCTGATTTGAAACAGTGAAGTCATTTAATAATTTTCTTCAAAAAAGCATAAAGAATTTCTTTTTGAACATCATTCAAAACCAAGAGATTTCACACTGGAAGAGCAAACACCAGCTCTCTTTGATTTTGTAGAGAACTATACAGTTTAAAACTTATTGGGCCAATAAGGACAATGCTCTTTGAATATAGGAAGGAAAAATCAATTAAAAAACACTAAAGGATGAGAGAAGCATTGGGGTGGGAAGTAGTTAATGGACAGCATAAGCAACAGATTCAATCATCATTTCCTATGACTAGAGACAGAGGTGAAAAGAAAAGGAAATGGATTAACAACAATTCTGCACACTTTGTCATTTCTGGTCTCAATAGATCAGAATAGACTTTAAGCTGTTACTGATGGTGTACATTCTCTTTAATGGCAATGCTTCTGTAACATCACACAATGTGTATAAGAGATTTCAGGGGTCTTAAAAGAAAGCTACAGTAGAAGACTACCCATCTAATTTTATCGGAAAACTTTTTTGTCTTGTAAAGGTAAAGTACATTTCAAAAAGTAAGTTTTGGGAAGTGAAAATAGTAAGTATAGTCCTCTTAAATTTACAATACTTTGATCAATCAAATTTCTGCATATTCTGTGTTAAATGAGAGCTCTTAAACCTTGGATGACTTCTAATTTAAAAATCAGAAAAATAAAAACCTCTGGGCCAAAAAACTATCTAGAAAGAGTAGGGTGCAAAATTATTTCTCCATACAACAAAATACCCATTTAAACCCACTTCTCTATGACATATTTGGCTGAAAGTTCAATATTTATGAGTATGTGTATGGGTGTAAACTTTATAATGATGGTAATAGTGTGAGTCAGGTGTGTCAAAACGACAGGCCAAATTGTGTTGGCTCAAATAATTTTCTTGAACTATAAAGAAAGTTAAACTCTACTTTAAATTGTTATTTAATTTCTACATCCACAACTGAACACATATGCAATCAAACATGTACACTGGAAAACCCAAAACAAAAAAAGATCAAAATTTGCTTACTTCAAAATAAGTATAAAAAATTCTACATATTAAAATACTCTCCTGGGAAATTGTATTCAAACTCAAATATATGTCTAGCTAGTAGCTACTCTAGTCTTGTGCTTCTGACCAGAAATTATATTGGAAATTTAAATTTTCTAAGATGAGAACTTAGTTGAAACCTGTATATCCTTGTATAAAGTTTTAGTTTTGGCCATTTTATTCTGATTAAAATCAAATCAGTACAAAGAAATAATTCCAAATAATGGTAGTCAGGGAGATGTTAAACTCAGAGAATAAAGTAAAAAAGGTGGAAAGTAGAAGCAAATATGTACTCAGAACAAAATCAGAATGTCGAGAAAAAAATTAATCAAGACACTGAAGGACATGAGGAGAAGAAATTATTTAATTGCCTGTATACCATTGCTTGGAGCCTGGATAACAAACACAGGGAAATGGAATTGCTCATTTATGAGCATAAATTTGACCTAGTTGGTATTACTGAAACCTGGTGGGAAGAGTTTCATGACTAGAATTTTAAAATAAGTGGATATAATCTTATAAAGAAGGATACAGTGGGCTAAGGGAGAAGGGAGAAGGGTAACTTTTCTTAAAAAACAAAAAAGGGGGACGGAATCTTAACTGACAAGTAGTTATGAATCAATGTATTTCTGCCCTATAGCTGGGGAAAAGATAGGAGTTTTTTTTTCAGATTATTGGGTGATGGAATTTAAATACTTTGCATTCAGGCAGTAATTACAGAAAGAGAAGGAGATCTTCAAAATCCCAATATTCACACTGAAGAGTTTTGAAAGAGTTTCTTCTGGAATGCAACAGACAACAGAGACTCCTGTGGTACAGAAAAATCCCCCAAATCTGGAAAAAAATCAGGATACAGAATCATTTAGAAAGGAAAATGACATGACTCTGATGAATATCCTGTTGTCAGTTTAAAGTTAACCTAAGGCAAAAAATAAAATGACTGATATGAGATTTAGATAACATAGAATTAAAGGAAAGTAATATAACTAATATAAAATAAAACTGGTTTATAAAAACAGACCTACAGTAATTTCATGACTTTTTGTATAATACAAGAGTCATGATGCTAGATCTTATTGTGCAATATTTAAACTGCTGTAGATATGCTCTCATATCTGAAATGATTTTGTAAAGAAATGAGAGCACTACAAAGCCAATATATTATCTTCAAAATGGGTGTAGGCCACAGACTGAAAAAAATCAAGGAGTCCTCATAAAGCAGGTGTGTTTTCGAGCAGACCATCATCCCTAGATATGTTTTCTTAATGTGCATCATTAAAAAATGAAGAACAAAATTCTTTGGAAGTGGTCACTTGGCAAATGAACCTACCCATCTGTATGTATTTGAATGTATGTATATGTACATATATGTAGAAATATACACTATGAAATATAAAACTACGTATCTAGAAAATAGGAACACAAGCTATTATTAGAGCATAGGGAAACCCAACTTGGAGATGGATGATTCTGGAAAGGACTTCATCATAGTGGTCAAAGGGTTAGTATGAACACTGAACATATAAAAAGGGCGAATTAGACCAAGTCAATTGCAATATTTCTTTATTTAGCGTTGTAATTGGAATAGTGTGCTCATTTCTCATCTCTGCAGATCAATAAGGAGATCTGCAAATTGGAAAGAACTGCAAAATTTAATGAAAGCCTGCTTTTATTTCTAGACCAAGGAGCTCCAGCTTGTTAGGTAAACAAAAAAAAGTTAAAGGTATGACTAGGCCTAAGATAGTCACCCACCTTCCACGTACATTTCTAACAGTTATCAGCATCTGTTTGCTTTATCATAGAGGTGTCTCTAGTGGTGATTCACTAGGCTCTAAGGCAGCCAAAATGAATCACCCTCTGGAGGAAGCTATTTCTGTCTACACTGAGCTGAGACAATTAGCTTTAGCCAAGCCAACACTTAAAGTTAACTGAGATGAATCCTGCTTTAAAAGTCCTTACAAGGAGCAGGTTTGCTAATAGAAGGCTCTTCAGCTTTGTTAGCAGACGTGTGAGACTGGACAGTGAGCAAATGTATTTTCCATCCACCTAGTACCTTAACCATTCTTGTTAAGTCTCTGTCTTTAACCTTCAAATGCCGTGCAAAGATGAAGTGATTGCTCCTAGAGGTATGTAATTTTGGGCTAGATCAGGTCACTTTAAACTATTTAGACTAGAACACTTTGCAGTTTTATTCCTTCCTTTTTGTTCTTCAAAAGCAGTCTTCCATCATTCAACAAATTTGCAGTGTATTTGTTACATGTTCTCTCTTCCTAAGAACTTCAAAGCAAAAACAATAAGGATTCCATTTGTTTCTCTTAATATAAATCACCTAAATTAAATGAATGTTGATTAAGTGAATTTCTGTAGTTTGTGTTTTTCAAAAAGTCTTACTACAATAGTCCCACCTGACATCTCTGGAGAAGCATATGCCAGGCAGTAGAATATAACTGACTAGCCACATTGGTACAATTATTTTTAATCTTCATAGAGCTTGTTAGGAGAGATCACCCTTAGAATAATCTTCCTTTTTCTCACCCTGTTATATCCTATATATTGTATAGGATATTGTAAAACATTGTAACCTATTAAGAATATTAAAATATGTATATGGGTAGAGCAGGGATTTAAGGTCTACCTGGAAGTCTTCACAGTTGCTTTAGTCCAACTTACCACACCACCCTTCCATACAAAGGGAGCTGTCATAAGGCAAAACTACTTCCAGAGACACAGAGAAAAGAGGCTTTTCCTTTTAGGAGAACTCTTTTATTGTAGGTACAGAGAACCTGTAGTCCTTCTCAATGTGTCTCAATTTAATACCAGAAAGTAAGTGTTTATTTACTTAGTGTCAGGTCAGAAACCACCAGAAGAACTCTCAGTCTTCTGATCTTGCTCCTCACCAGTAGGAAAGACTGGAAGACCTTTGACATTGACTTCCTTTAGCCTTTCTTTGGGTCATTTAACTGACTTGGTAAGCCCTTCAGATTCAGTCCAAACACTGACATTGAATTACTTCCACCAGTTACCCCATAAGATTTGCCTTTTCTAATGTTTTTATATTGTATTTCTTCTATATGATGTGTAGTTAAAAACATCCTTTGTGCAAACTAGTGTTCATATTACACATTCTGTGAAGAAATGATTGAGTTCAGGTGGGTTATATACTAGTTTGTACTTCACAAATGATTTCATGGGTAGTGTTGAAATGAAGCTTTTCTTTTCATTTCAGGTCTCATGACATCTGATTCTCCCTTGTTGTCTGTGTCTCACATTCCTCAGTGGTTTATGCAGAGTCAATTCGCATTATGCCCTTCTTTCAGTAACTAATGAGAAAAAAATGTTTTATACTCATTACTTTTCCTCCTGGTATTTGTAGGATCTAAATTATCTCTCAGACTTCTACATTTTCTGTCAAATTTGAAAGAAGTAGGCTAGAGGGTTCAGTAACATTGTCGAGACATGGACCAACTCAGTATCACACTGTGCAGCCACGTAAGCTGTAGTGGCTTAGGAAAAAAGCAAGAAAGGCATTCATCTGGAGTAGCATCAGAAAAATCATTGACATAACAAGAAAACAGTAATTAGATATTCAGACTAAGATTCACAATATTTTATGACATTTTAACTCTTTAAGTGTTCATTCCAAAACCATGTATGCCAGGGGGAACATTCCACTGACTCAAAGGAAGTTTGAAGAAGGCTTCAAACAAAAGGTAGTGAAGAGGTTGGAAATTCAAAATGCAAAATGTAAGGATGTTGACTTACTGCAGGTGCTGGATAAGTCCCTGGGTAAAAACACCATTTTATTATTTTTTTCTACTACATATTTTTCATGCTCAACCTAATGATTTTTTAAAATCACTGTATAGTGGTTTCTGATAGTGACTCAAAAATGATGCAACAGCGTAATACAGTAGAAGAATAAATAGCAAGTGGCTCTACTCAGTGATGAAGTAGCACTCCAGTTCTTCAAGGCTGAGAGACACTACTGTAGATATTCTCTTTCTAATACAAGAGACACTTTTCAGTTTCACCTGAAGGATTGTTTTCTCAAGGCCTCACTTGCAAAAACATCTGTTTTCCCCATGTGCCAAAAGTGATTCTTCAGGTTCCCAGCACCTGAGAGTCATTCATTAGGGAAAATTCCCAGTCCTGAATAGTTGATTTTCTATTACAGAAGCAATGTAGGGAAGAAAACGGGATATTAGTGGGAGGAGAATGTAGTGGGGAAGAACATGTAGATGGTACAAAGACTGGAATGTTAGAATTTCCTCTTTAATGTACAACTCAAGCTGAAGATATTGAATTGGAAAGAATGACTTCTGTCACCGATGGCAATGAGGTGGAGATCCCTGATTTGATTGTAGGGTTTTAAAAAGTCTAATAACATATTATAAAAAGTATACATGGACTTCTGAATCACTGATTTGAAAGTGTATGAATTTCCTAGAAATATCCTATTAAATGAGAAAAAAACTAGCCACCTCCCTTTGTGAGATAGTTCTGTTCATTCCACAGGGAAGCTCAGTGGTATTCTAGCGTGGCACTTCCAGTTTAATAGCTCTGTCTTCCTTATTACAGTTCACATGCCTATCCTTGATGGTTGCTTTTCACAGACATTCTGGATGTGTGGATGAAACATCTTCACAAGGTTTAAAATTAAACTACTATATGTTGCTATAGCAAAATCTGTAGTGGTTTTTGACTTCAGAGTTCTCTCTCTATATTGCACACCTGTAGCTGCTCAGACCTCCATATTGCAAGCAAGGATACCAGTGCTGTTTTAAAGGCTAGTGTCTTCTCTTTTGTTATTTATGCTACAAGTTAAATATTTTTCAGTTTAGGAGAATACTACCAATATCACATACAGGACTAGAAAAATGAGATGAGTAACTTATGGGTCAATTACTTTGAGTGTGTGAGGCATAGATATGTTTCTGACTATGTCCCTTAGTAAGTATTAGAAAAATGAGCTTGCTTTCTTGTTGTTCCTTCCTAAATAGATAAGAATGTATGGTCATGCTGTTTAACACTTCTGTGTTTCTTACTGCTGTCTGCCCAATGCTGTCCATTTCTTTCTGAAATTTTTGGTGAGCTTGCACCCCAACTGACAGAATGGTGTCAAATATGAATCAATTCTATAAAGTGCAACTAAATTATGAAAGTATCTTAAAAACAATAAAAGTCCAGTAAATGGAAAATCTGTTCTAATTGTTTGCTTCAAGAAAAATAACATTATTACTACAACAGTTATTTTTAAAGGTTTTCTTGCATTTTTACTCCAAATTTCTCTCAGTATCTCAAGTTGTAATTAGTACTAATCATCCTCTACTTCTAATAAAATAACTTAGCAAAATTCCATTACCCTTCCAGCCGTAAATGTGTTTTGTTGACAGTTTCTTTACACTGATGCTTTCAGCCATGCAAGTGGAATGGAAGTCACAAAAATAAAGTGGACATCTGAAGGGAGTACTTCTGGAAATTAAGAGTGGTTTGAAGCAGTTCCACAAATGTTTGGATATGTTTCCATAGGCAGAGCCCCTACTCAGAACTTGAAGTTACGTAGTTGCATTAACACACTGCAGTAGCCAAAATAGTATGTTATTTTCTAGATACAAAACTATTGCACAGAGAAGGTTTTAGGTCAGATTTGGCTCAGACCCAATGAGGTGAGAGCACTACCAGCTGGTACACAAGAGTTTCTCCAGCAAGTCATGGAGCCTTGGTCTTTCTGGTTGTTTATTTTCATAACAATATGCAGTAAAATTAAGGAAAACTAACAGTATCTGTAGAAGCAAAGCACATAAATCATGGTAAAATGCTGCATGGCTTTGCAAAGATGCTTCAATTCACATGAAGCCTCCATTTCCTATAGAATCTTACACTGTTAATAGAGAATTCTTCAAGTAAAGTAAAACATTCTAAACTTGTTTCCATCTCTGCCTGGAAGTTCAGTTTAACATAAATTGCAGCAATTGTTAAGGCGATTAAAATGTCTGATGATCACCACATGTCTGAGTGCTGTATCTTTGTTTGAATCCCTCTTTTTTTACTTAACCTCCCTTACAGCCTTTCGAATTTTAAGAAATGCCATTTATTTAAAACCAAATAGAGCAAGTGGAAAAGTTAAAGTACACTTTTATAATGGTTGGATTAGATTTTTATTTTACATTTACCCGAAGAGTGCTGCAAATTACCTGAATGGAAAATGTTAGATTTTGTCCAAGGTAGAACTAGCCAGCTCTTATTTCTACTCCAGTTTGCAAATACCCATGTTCCAAAGAGTTAGAAAAGTTCCTTAAACATACAATAAGTAATTTCTATTTTCTTTTTCCCCTGTAAATACTATCCTTCCTGAGATGAAATATTCACTGCTGTAGAACCCTGAAAAACAAAATCAAAATTGCCACCTTAGTGTTCCTTTATAAATCTCCAGTCAAAACTCTATCTTTTCTCTGATGTCTACAAATCACTGCCATCTAAGTATTATTAAAAGTCAATAGAGCTGTGGCAGTTTGAGGACTTATTGTCTGTCAGCTGAGTAAAGTAACTTGTTGTTCATATGTTCTTAGCCTGCTCCAAATGAAAAGAGAGTCAACATAACTTTCTTCAGTGAAGTGAAAATTAAATTACTTTTCTTAGCAATGTAGGTGCACAGACAATACAAAATTTAGGTACTAACCAGAAATAACCATGTTACTTTGCTTTTGGAAACTCAAGAAACTGGTATACTTCAACCTATATTTGATTCCTAAATCTGGTGTTATTTATAAGCACTTAGACAAATCAAGAATTTAAATTAGGCAAATTCCTTTTCTTATTATAATATATTTTCTTCTCTCTGGGCCTCATGTGATAGTTTACTTGCTTGTCTAATGTTATTGAAATCTAAATTAAAGTATTTTAAGAGACCAAGGATTGATTTACGTTTTGCTGCTTTAATAATTATGCTTTAAATCATCAGCAAGGTAAAGAAATTACATCGTAATGCACAATTAATTAAGAGAGAATGCTAAAGCATAGAAGTCACTATTTACCATTTGGAAAGAAAAAGATGGTCTCAGACATTCAAGTAATATACTGGATCAGAGACTGCATGCTGTAAGCGAGGAATTAACTTCTTTGGTATAGTCAAAAGGAAGACAAAATCTTGCTTGTTTTACTTGACTACAGCTTGACTTCTAAGCTTCTAAGTGGTTATGGAAAAAGTAAATGCAGTCCTAACAGATGTGAAATGAGTTTTCTGTCGTTGCAGTGAGGAAGAGCTAATGTTGTTATACAAGAAAATTGTGTGCTCTCCCCTAGAATATTGAATTCCATCCTTGTCAATTTTACTCAGAAAAAGACTTGGATACAGAAAGAGGATCACCAGAGTAACAGAAAGACTGTTTAAATAAAGAGACAGATATTTCTAAGATCAGAAAGGAAACCTCTGGAGGAACCACAGAAAATAATAGACATCACTAAATGCTCTAAATTTCTACTTATATTTTCTAGACTTAAAAATCAACATGTTAATTCAATCCTGGATATTCATCACTCGGGTTGGTACCTCAGCTTGTGTAGAAGATACTCTAGAGGAGGATGATTTGACAGAGTCTACCAGTCCGCTGGTTCCTCAGCAGGCACTGCCCAAATATACCTCTCTCTTAATTTGGATTCTGACTTCTATTTACAAATACCATTCTTCATGGCTGTATGTTGTTCAGTAACTGTAATATAAACTTTACAGAAAACTCAGCCTATTCACTAGATGGATAAAGACCTGCACACATAAAGTAGATTCTTTTCCAACAGAAAAAATGTAATCATCACTGCAAGATCAGGAGAGAAGCATTTTGAAGTTTTGTGCATCCTCTTTCTATGCAGTATCGCAAATATAGATCAGAGGGAACATAGAATCACAGAATCATAGAATGGTTTGGGTTGGAAGGGACCTCTGGAGGTCATCTAGTCCAACCCCCTGCAGTGGGCAGGGACATCCCCATCTAGATCAGGTTGCCCAGAGCCCTGTCAAGCCTCTCTTTCAATGCATCCAGGGATGGGGCCTCAACCACCTCCCTGGGCAACCTGTGCCAGTGTTCTACCACCCTTGTGGTGAGGAACTTCTTTGTAATAACCAGTTTAAACCTACTCCTCGCCAATTTAAAACCATTCCCCCTTGTCCTTTCNCTCTGGAGGTCATCTAGTCCAACCCCCTGCAGTGGGCAGGGACATCCCCATCTAGATCAGGTTGCCCAGAGCCCTGTCAAGCCTCTCTTTCAATGCATCCAGGGATGGGGCCTCAACCACCTCCCTGGGCAACCTGTGCCAGTGTTCTACCACCCTTGTGGTGAGGAACTTCTTTGTAATAACCAGTTTAAACCTACTCCTCGCCAATTTAAAACCATTCCCCCTTGTCCTTTCACTACAGGCCTTTGCAAACAGGCCCTCTCCAGCCTTCTTGTAAGTTCCCTTTAGGTACTGGAAAGTCACTAGTAGGTCTCCCCAAAGTCTTCTCTTCTCCAGGCTGAACAATCCCAGCTCCCTCAGCCTGTCCT
>VWZO01013173.1:0-44097 GCA_013396975.1 Bucco capensis
ATTCTGCTCCAGCCCAAACCAGGACAACACTGAATGTAAATAATCTTTTCTAAGAAGGTCTTCCACAGTTAAAAACTGTATATAAATTTTGGAAAAGGTTATAATCAACCATTTCAAAGACATAACTATACAGATATAGCTCATAACGAAAACTGGCAATTGGACTAGAGGTCCCTTCCAATCCAAACCATTCCATGATTCTTTGAGCTTAGTTAAGGTGATTTAAGTTTGTTGTCACTGAGAGAATAGAGAGTACAAAGAACCACAAAAACTTTGATTTATCTTTCTCTGTGAAAGTCCAGAAGATTGATAAGTCCCACCCTTTTAAAAGCATAGCCCAGGTTGATGAGATGTTACTACCGCTTAGCAGATAGACCTTATCTACCGTGCTTTCAGCTTAGAGAATCACTTTTACATAAATCAAGCTATTGCAATAAATACCACATCACTTACCCTGAAGAAGCAAAGCAAAGTATTTTAAAAATTTGGAGACACTCAATTTACTAGAGCAGTCTGAGCCAAAAGCCATCACCTCTGAATCAGGCTGGGGCTCAGACTAATCCCAATTAAACTCTTCAATGGATTTTTTTACCCCATGTATTAATTAGAACTGGTACTCACATACATATATCTAGAGTCAGATATAACGAAGAACCTGATGGGCCATATGTTATCCTTATTCCATTCAAAAACAAGAAAATAGAGATCATACACTTCCATGCAAAAAGTCTCACCCTAGCAAGAGAGCATGTGCCAAATGAGGAAAGTCTAAACAATTGTTCAGTGTATGATTTAATGCTACCTTAAATTATGACTTTTATGCACATAAACAAGCCTCTTAGAACCACACAGACTACAAATATAAATGGAAAAACATGAAACTGGAAACATCAGCTTTTCAAAAAATCGCTGCCTGTGACACACAGCCACTATGCTTTTTTTTTGTGTGCTGCAAAAGATGTAGTTTGTCAAGTAAATTATAGGGTAAAAGGATCATAAATAAACAAATAATATTGGGAGAAGCAGTCAATCTTAAATGTATACTGAGATTTTGCTTATTTAATAGTATTTGTTAAAAAATTAAACGTCTTCCAACTCATTTCTTCTTTTCCAGCTTAATTTAACAGCTTGGTCATGGACTGATGCAGAATGTCATTTGGTAGTGCTGGGAGACTGCATTCCATGAAGAGTGAACACAGTGTTGGCAGGCTTTGTTAACACAGGCTTTGTTAATATGCTGAAGGCACATGGGTACTATAGGGAGTTTCCCTCATTAACATGACATTTAGGATTGAAATCTGAGAGCTAAATACCCTGCACAGAAGCCAAACACAAGGGATCTTTTGCTGGAGTTATTAGGAAAAGCATCTTCTACCTCAAGCTCTCAAGTGCTAGAAAAGTCATTTGCTGGCTCTTACTAAAGCTTTGACACTTGGAGCTCCTGTAATTGCCATGCTGCTCTGCAGAGCTGGATCTGCTCTGTGGCAGCAGGGTGTGGGCTCCTGATGTATTCCAGCAGTCCTACTGTAAAGATGCTGTAACTAACCACAACATTTCTTAATACAAATTGCAGTAAGACTTCACACACAGCTCAGTCATTAAGGTGAGGAACTGGTTTTGTAACAGACTTGTGTAGGAAACAAAAAGGCACCGATTTGAATTCTAGCGCCCGAACAATTCACAACTCATATGACAGCTTCTTAAAAGCACAATATAAAAAGATTAAAATTGGGATAAGAGGAGGAAGCTTCACCAATTTTCTTGAAATAATTATCTGGTTACTCAATGAATACCTACACACATCTTCCTGTAATTCATTTATTTACATGTACAGAGGTGGTTTTCTATCTATGTGTAAGATGACCCATGAAAACTGCAAATTGAGAAAGACTGGGTTTCAGTAAAAGTCTTAAGCAGGCAGGAGTTTAAGAAACAGGAACTGAAGCTGCAGTCAGACAAATAGAAGATGCATCTCCCTGATTGTACAAGCAAAAAAATAGCTCCCATTTAGACTTGGAAGTTGTTGTGGTTCAGACACGGGAGTGATCCCAGTGACAGACAAAAGGAGAGCAAAAAGGGACCACCTTAGGTTTTGTGCTAGGATTGAGTGTGGTGAATTCAGGACAAATGAATGGGAATTTTGTTTTCTGGTTTTACCTAGTTTTGCATAATAGTATGGCATAAGGTTAATTTTAACAAGGTATCAGTAATGTAGTTTTCCTGCATTCAAAAAAGCCTTGGTTTCATTTTTTTCCCTGTAACAAGATTTTAAATGTAAGAGCAAGGAACCATAAGCTATTCTGTGCAAAGTTTGAACTGTGAGATGAAATGCATGTTTTTACTGCAGTCTGAGATGTGCAGGAGAGTTGATGGAGTTTGGCATTTTATATGAAATTCTCACTGGCTCACAAAACTCAGGGCACAGGCTGAATAATACTTTGATTAAAAGTATCTCATGCAATGGGAGAGAGTCAAACTCTTATGTAACCTTTGGGAACTGAAAAGGCTTTTTACTCAAAGATAGAAAACTGAAGAAACTATATGTAATTCCTCATTAAGCCATTGGCTTCAATCCAAAAGATATGCATTTTCAACACACATGATTTTGTTAAGTGTTGAAAACAACTGTTATTAATAACATCTAATTAGAAGTAAATTAGCACAAAAGACAATCACCTTTAAAAACTGATTTTGGTAGGCTATTGTATTTACAATTGCATCCATTTAAAGAAAGAATAGCAAAGATTACAGCTAGTATCCTTTAGATCTCCCTTTTGAATGAAAAGTATTTAAGACATACAAGCACATTTCAAGCAAGTAGATATGAAAACTGTGAATCTTATTATAATTCTATTATTCTAAAAATAATTAAGCTTAAAATCTGTCAGTCACCTGCCTCTGTGCTCAGTCAAGTTCCTCGAAACACTTGTTTCATTATTACAGAGAACTTGCTTATCTGAAGAGGAGAAACTAAGCGATATATGAATGAACATTTTTCTTTTCTTGCCAGAACCAAAACAAGCACTTCCAGAAACTGTCTTTTGTGATAGCTATTGTTATAGGTTTTGTTAAGATACCTCCATGCTTAACCTTCCTAATTTCCTTGGCTTAACAGGACATACTGATTGTATGTTGGAGGCAGAGGAGAAGCTACTACATAGAGCTGCATCCTAAGAGGCATTTGTCCCATGTCAGCATTTATCCCATGTCTCCATTTCCTTTAACATTTGAGTTGAGACTCAAATGATATTTGGAAGTCTTATTCTAAACACACAATGAATCAAACTTATATCAACCTTGTAGTAGCAGTATTACCATGGTTATGCCATCACAACAATTTAGGCACATAGATGACTTTTCATGTCATCTGTTTGAGAAGTCTGTGATATCCAGGATATATACTTGAACTTAAAACATATTGTATCTTTATAATCTAATTTTCAGTTAGGGTAATGCCAAAATCCTCTCTTTGGTTCCAAAAGCAACCCACTGTATATATTTATCCTCCTACCTATCTTGTCATACCAAGTATCAAAAGCTACTAATTAATTAGGCCTTCACTGGCCAGGCTTTCTTATACTTGTATTGCTCCATTAAACATTTTGAATATAATTAAGAAATGAAATATTTAAATGACACTGAAATGGCATCTAATATAAACCTGTAAGAAAAAAAAAAGAATATAACAAGTGATTTTAAGAACTACATAAAGGTGAAATAATATCAGAATGCAACTCATGAAAGAGTTTGACTCTTCTTTACTTAAGTCTGTGGGAAAGTCACCTCAGAGTGAGATAAAACAGCTTTTAGTAATTTTCAAATGAAATTTCCAATAGGGCTATACATAGTTGCCACCTCCAAATGAATGTTTATATCATAATAAAATTTCACATCTGTGTTTACACACTCCAGTAACTAAGCTAATGTCAAGGGCACTTTTGCAGAAAATTATTAAATTGATAAACTGCTCCAAGATCCTAAGTACTAAATAGTCAGCCCATTGCCATAATATTGTTAAATATTATTTACTATACAAAAAAATCTCAAGTGTAATACCTTACGAAGTCCAACTAGAAAATAACAACACAAACAGAAAACAACTGCAAGTGTGTCATTTTGACTTTGGAAAACCGCAACAGGAATTGCCATTGTACTAGCAAGTTAAAAATCCAAAGAACTGGCAAGAATTACCTAAAAAAACACCCAAATCATAATAAATCATATACTGGAGTGAGCCAAAAGGTCCATGTAAATAGAATACTCACTTAAACCTGCTGTACACATCACTGCAGGCTCTCTTAACTTGCAATTGCACTTAAAGGGACCTTCTGGAGTGTCTTGACCAACCTGCTGACAATTTAGGCACATACTAATAAGCAGTATGCAACCAAAAGGAGGTTTAAAATGCAGCAGTTACCTCAAACCAGACAGATAAAAGAGGGCAAGATAAAACTGCTTTCAGTAACACTGACAGATTATCCATAAGGTTATAAATACCTCATTACTAACATGTTGTATCTACTAAAAACAGAACTGAAATGTAAAATAACTACATAATAATGTTACATAACACAGGGTGACAACAGAGGATCATCCAAGCCAAAACACCAACCAGCCACAGCTGAAAATACAGACAACACTAATGAATACTGGAATCCAAAATTTGTTAAGTGGATGAAAATTTTTCTCTGTCCAATCTGACCATGGGCCAAATATGCTTGGACAAGTAGTGCTTCTTTGAAAGGAAGATTATGTACAAACTGTCTTTTAATTTTTAGCAGGAATGGAATATATGCTTTTTGATTCAGTGAGTAAAAATGTGAATGAAAGATACACAGTCTACATCTATCTATCTGTATACAATGTATATGTATAGTTAGTTTATGCTTTTTAAAGTTTTGTTGTTATTAAGTGTGATAATTTTCATAATTTATACATCTTCAGCACACAATAGTTAACTCTCTAACACCTTCGTCAAGCAGAATAAGCATCACGCTGGCTGCCAGCATAGGAAAATACAATTTCCCTTGTCATTATTTACCACTGTATTTCTTTATTATCATATGCATTCTAAAAGTAGCTCATCCACTTTCATTTTTCAATCAAATATGGTATACACAGTTTGAAAATGGTTGATACAGTCCTGTAAGGAGCCTCTTTAAATGGAGTTGTTTCTAATTCAGCTACCTTATTGTTCATAGGCAGAAATGGTGTTTCTAGTTGGGATGAATCTTGTTTCTCAAAAGTGAGAAGAATAGCAGTCTAAATCATTTTGTCTGAGACAGGTACTCAGTTATCAGTGGAGATGATGGAACAAGCAGCAAGTGTATGGTGAGTCTAGCAATAGCTGCTTGACCTTACCTTCTCCACAAGACATCAACAGGATTTCTGCGTTATCCTTGCTAACACTTGACGTTTTTCATGTCACTTTTTTTGTCCTGATAGTAAAACAAATAGAAAGAATGCTAAAATAGAATTTTGTGAAAGGGTTCATAATTAACTTGGGAAAGGGCAAGAGAATAAGAAATCAGCTACTCATTGTCATTATTAACGATTGAAAATATTTTTTCCTACCATCTGCAGGATCTATGATAATTTTGTACTGTTCTCATCTATTTATATTTATTACGAAAGTGTTAACATTTAATTATTTTAAAATAGAAGATTTTTATTCTTCCCAATAACACGAGCTACTGTGGAAACTAGTAGCACAGTGCCCGAGTGAAAAGATGACTGGTAAATTAAGTACAGTGCATAAGTACAGTGCTTCCTTCTTATATTGATTTCTTTTCATTTACAGATCAACATGAAACAAGATACTGTAATACAGGTTCTCCTTGACTCCCTGGAAATTACCAGAGGCTGTAGGCCATGCTGAAATCTCTGTTTCTATCTGAGTTTTTCACTTCTCTATAAATTAGTATACCTCAGTTTATCCAGATTCTTCTAGTAAAAAACAGTGACTGTGAAAGTGTTTCTGGAAAAGTAATCTTTCAATATCTTAGAAAGGATTTCTTGGGCATTAACCGCATTTAATTTCAGAACAGCTAGGATGCATACTTCCCACACAGCTTGTACCTAGGAGCCTGCACCAAAACCATTTGCTCCACTTGAGAAAGCCTTGAAGCTCTTTGCAATAACATTCAGTTCGTGCAATCCAAAAATTTGAGCATGCTAAGGTTTTCCAGTATTGGCCTGAGAACTCTGCTACTGAGGAGGAAAAAAGATGAGATAAAGGAAGAAGTGAAAACCTCCATTTTGGATAGATTATAGAAGGAAGACATCTCTGGAAAAGAGGAAAAGCTGAAGGCAATCCTGACAAGCAAGGAGCTACTGGGATAGGATGCTAGTGTGCAGGTTTAAATACAGTTCTAAACTCAGTCTTCAGATAGCGGAAATTGAAATTATAATCTCCTTAGAAAGAAGTAGCAAGAAGGAAGAAAATGTACATGTTTGAGGAAGGAACTAATAAAATTTTGGCTCTGGTGGTCCTGTGCTTCACGGTATTTAAGGCAGGCGACAAATTCTTATGTACTGTTCAGATGAGCTGAGACACTAAAAACCTCTCCTGCCTATATTTCTTCTCTACAAACTTAGTGCCTACTCAAGAGTGATTCAGGCCTTCATCTTGTCAGGTTTCTAGACAGGTCATTTAGACCTGATGACAGGCTCAGATCCCCATATGTAGAATCAAGATAATGACACTTCCCTGTCCCAGCTGAGGCAGACAAATGACACTGGACAGGTTTCTTCTTATGGTGAAGCAGCAAGTTCAAGTCTCTTTATTAGCTACAAGTGTCTTCTTATATACTTTTCTCTAGCACATGTGTCTTTTTGCTACTGGTTACATATAACAATAATAATGCACTATTGGTTAACATTTGCATATTGCCAAGTCATCCTTAGTTTGCCAAACACCTGCTCTATGGTTAGTCCTCCTCTGCTCTATGGTACACTTTGATATCTCCAACATCACTTCCTGACTTCATGCCCTCCACACTTCCCCACTTAAAAGAAGCTCTCTAAGGACAAATTCTGGAGAAGAACTTAGGGATGGATGGCAATGACAGAGCCTATATGAATTCCTGAGGAAGGAACTTTGTGGCCTCTTTAAAATTAACAAATAAGACCAGCTTTTATGGAGACAGGATGCACAATGAACATGAGATGGAAAGGCTCAAGGCATTCTGCTTACTCTTAAAACACACGTTTGCTTTTATTTTCTCTGTACTTCCTTCAGGCTATGGTGGCACTACTGAAATAATTATCTTCCTGCCACCTCAATTCAGGGAGGCTGACGGGAAGCAGGAGGAACTTCTTTTATTTTCTTTTGTGCCCACCACCAAGCCAAATTTTTTCATTACTGAAGCAGCTGCTGCAGGAGCTATTATTCCTTCCCTAGAAAGGACAGAGGGAAGGAATTTTACTGGAGTGGATGTCACACTACAACACTTCATGAAGAAGCAAATGAGAACTGATTCAGATGTGCGATTCCAGCCTGTTTCCTGTGAGATGCAAGATGAGAGGTGCAGCTATGAGCCTTGGTCTGGAAAGGAGCTTTGCTTAACACCTACACTAACAGGCTTGCATTTTCAAAGCAAGGGCCAGTGATTTGCATTCTGAAAGGCACAAAACCCAGCCAGGGCAAGCAGGGGCCTTCTGAGAAGTATTAGCTATTAAAACAAAAAAGTCTTGCTCTGTTGCTTCTTCACAGATGTCCAGCACTCCTGATGCTCACTATCCCTGGAAGATGCATCTACCCATACAAAGGTTGGTAACTGTCTACCATTGATGGTAAATACCTACTCTTCTTGGTCGTAACAGTTTTGAGTTCATCTTAGCACACTGATCCTCTCTTTTTGTGGGAATTGAGAAAGTTTAACAACATACTGTGCAATGGAAGGAATATAAACTGTATCCTGGTATCTTTTAAATGATCTAATGACATTATGAATTCCATCTACAGACAGCATGGGAAGTGTCAATGAGACTGCTGAGGTGTGCTGCTGATGTTCACCAGCAGTTTGCCACATACTACTTAAGAATAAATAGGCTAAAAGTTTCCTGGAGCCAGGACATAGACAACATAACCAAAAGACAAACAAGTATGTTGAATCCAAAGCAGTGGTTACACTTCATTAGATCTGTCAGTAATTCTGTCATTCCGCAGGAGGCACCATCCCAGTTTGCGTAACCCAGTATCCCTGCATTATTAATCCTGCCTAACAAGTATGAGCTGATAAGTGTTTTAACTAAGAAACAAAATTAAATATAAAAATCCACATTTAATAGATACCGCACAGTTTATTCAGACACCCTCAAAGAAGGTAACTAGAGTCAAACAAAGGATGATAATTTTATCAGTTGTATCCTAAATGAGGCCTGACACACAAGGGTGAGTAATATCTGCAGAAGCACAGATGATAGTGTGTATTCTGATGCTTCTGTGACAGAAATAAGAACTTTTCTTACATTTTTTAGTAGGAAAATCATAATGGAAATATAGGCACTGTAGAACAGGATAAAGAAAAGATCTTAAGATTTTTTATTTGTAGCATTAAATTAATCACCACACTGACATTAGCAATCAAATAGAATGAAATCACAAAGTGAAAAAATAAAAAACACCTAGACTCTATTTTGCATTTGAAATAGCATAGCTTAGGGGCAAGGAGAAAAAAACTCCAAACATTTCAGATCAGTGCTTTGACAGCATTTCTGTATTTCTGAAAAAGAAAAAACAAAACCAAAAACCCCAAATCAAATCCATGTCAATTTTCATTAGGGAAAAAGTCCAAACAATCTTAAAAAGACCATATTCTACTACATCAAGAAAAGAAAAAGACTCTACCAGAGCAGAGGATTGCCATAAAGTATCTGTGCACGGAGCACATCTCCTGCAAGAACATTCGTGGCTAACCAAGAACAAAGTGACCAGCAACCGTAAATGTAAACCATGCCTACATCCGTAAACTATCTGTGTGATACTGAATAAAGATATTCTTGTATTACATATATCCAAAGGGCTTGAAAGTGCTTTTTTTATGGCAAAGAAAATGGTAATAAAATAAAGAGCTACTGATTGAGCAACTGACATGCAGCACAGACCTGTGCCTGCAGGGACTGTATAGAATTTGAAGAAAAAATACTGAGATCCAAACCTGTGACCAGTTCTCTGATTTCCAAATCTGTAGTCTTGCGGAGTAACCGTACTAATGCTGGGATACCACCACAGTTTTTCAGAGCAATTTTGTTGTCATCATTTGCCTTCCCATATACCAAGTTTCTCAGCGCTCCACAGGCACTACGGTGGACTTCTGTCATCCGATGGTCCAATAGATCCACCAGTAATTGTATTCCGCCTTGTCTTCTTATCTGAAACAAAGTGAAAATCATAAAATTAGGGAATGAATATGGGTATTATTTATGTTACCCAATGTAATTAAGCTGTGGTTTATGCAGGCTGTACATCAGCAAAGGTATTCTGGGAGCCACAAGCATGCTACATTACACTGCTTTCACTCCTCATTTTTTCAGTGGCAACGTAACTGCACAATGACAAACCTGAACCTCTGTAAAAGCAGACAAAAGTTAGTTAAAGTTAGTAAAGCTGCCTCATCAGGATTTCTCATAAAGGTTCTGCAAGGTTTGCCTTGGCAAGGGTTTCTCCTGTGCAGGACAAACGTCATCTCCTTCGGAGTGTAACACATCACAAGCTAGTGGAAAAAACACAAGAGTACAGCAAACAAAAAAAAAGCACTTAATGTAACAAAATTTTTAGGAGTTTGTCCTTTTACATTTAATTACTGGCAATGTGAGCAGATACTGCAGTCTCTTTAAGGATGTTATATCAATAAAACTGAGAAAAGTAAAGATGAAATGAAAAGGATGAAGTCTGCACATAAAGACAAGGATGGTGGGTAAAATCAAGGAAAGCTTGTTCTGATTGAGGGACATCCTGAAGTGATGCAGAAATAGAAGACGTACTCATTTCTAAGGTGGCCTACAAAATAAATTTCTAATGCAGTATCTTACATAAAATAGTATCATAATATCATTCTAGAAAAAGCAGAAAAATGTTTGACGCAAACAATCAGAAAGGTCAAGAATACCAAGAATAACTTATTATAAAATCAATTTTCAACAAATCCATCTTTTTTGTTCCCTGGCAGTATTTGCTCCTCAAACAGTAAACAGTCTTATATGTAATTTTAAGAAACTAAACTAACATCCAAGGAGTACAATGCTTTAGCTTTAAGTTACATGGACATCTCTGTTGAAACATTTCTCCATATGTTTTGTTGCCTATGGCACAAAGCAAGCCAGGCACTTCAGCAGGACTTCAGAATATTCAAGTACAACAAATATATGGCATTTCATGAATCTAATACAAGCTTCAACAAGGCCATGTTCCAGATCCTGCACTTGGGTGACAACAACCCCAGGCTATGCTACAGGCTTGGGGAAGAGTGGTCGGAAAGTTGCTTGGCAGAGAAGGACCTGGGGGTGTTGGCTGACAGTTGATTGAATATAAGCCAGCAGTGTGCCCAGGTAGCCATGTAGGACAACAGCATCCTGGCTTGTATCATAAATAGTGTGGCCAGCAGAACCAGGGAAGTTATCATCCCCCAGTACTCAGCACTGGTGATGCTACACTTCAAATAGCACATTGAGTTTCGGGCCCCTCACTACAAGAAGGACATCGAGTTGTTGGAGCGTGTCCAAAAAAGAGCAACGAGACCTTATCACGCTCCACAACTACCCAAAAGGAGGCTGTAGTGAGGCGAGTGTCAGTCTCTTCTCCCATGTAACAAGCAATAGGAAAACAGCCTTAAGTTGCACCAGGGGAGGTTTAGATTGGATATTGGGAAATATTTCTTCACCAAAAGGGTTGTAAAGCATTGGAACAGTCTGCCCAGGGAAGCGGTGGAGTTGCCATTCCTGGAGATATTTAAAAGACATACAGATGTGGTACTGAGGGACATGGTTTACTAGGGGATTTCAGTTTAGCAGGGACTTGGCACTGTTAACAGTTGGACGCGATCATCTTAAAGGTCCTTTCCAACCTAAATGATTATATTATTCTATGACTCATTAAATAGAGATTGAAAAATGACTCAGCTTTTAAAGTTCCAAGATCCAGCTATACAAAATTACTCACTGATAAAACAGAAGTTCTCTCTTTCTTCCACTGGCTTATCTGGCATATTCCTGCTTTTGTAAAAACAGCAACCCCCAGTAATAAATAGAGCAGGTTTGTAGTTAAAAAGTTCTTATGCTAAGATGTTACAGTATTAAATTACAATATTTTAATGCTCATGAAGTTACAAAACAGCTTTGAGCTAAATGCCAAAGTGATAGTACTTAAAGACAAATGGAGGTATTTTCCCCTAAATAGGCATTATATCAGTAATGCCATCATGTTTATATGATTATATCAGTAATATCATGTCCAACTTCCTGAGCTATATGCAGGTCACCTGGAAGACTACAGCATCTGGCACTACATGGAGAGTGCAGAGACATGAATAGACATATGCAAAATGTATCAACTTCAAGCAGAAGGTATTTTTTGGGAGTCAATGCTTCAGATCAAAGAGAAAAGGTGTTGCAATACACCTCACTGGTCAAAACACGACCCATGTGAACAGGATGACATGCAATTAATAGACTGCTTCATTCTAAGCCAGGAAAAAATTACCAAGCTTATCTGGGAGGTGGTGGAGGTGGGGGAGAGGCTTGTTTGTTTGCTTTTTTTTTTTACAATCCATCACCATTTAATCTTCAGATTAAAATGTTTGCTTCCCCGACTAATCAGATTTTCAAAACCAAGCATATTACATGAAGAGCCACCTACATGACAAAATAGATGACATTTACTGAAACAGACTAGGAACAAAAATTTTTGCATTGGTTCTACATAAGGTGAATCAACCACTGAGCTTCACACTTCACCTCTGAAAGGAAAGAAGATCTGACAGAAGAAAGAACACAGCTAAAAAATACACAAGTTGTTCTGGTGTGATGAGTAATATCAGGAATGACAGAATGAAAATATGCCTACTGAGCTTTGTGAATTTATTTTTAAAGCACAACATGCTGAATGAATATTTTAATTGCTTCACTGATTAAAAAAAAAGACTGGCAAAAAAGTATTAAATTTGTAGCAAAAATCATTGTGTACTACAATTCTTCTGAAGAACCAAAGGGCTCTGTCTCTGTTCAGAGGTACACTACACCTATGCTATTGTCCCCACTCCCTCTTTCAGACACAGTCAAGTAGCATCTCATGCTTCTCAGCAGTTTTTCTTGGGGATGCTTCCAGGTGATAGGTTTTGCTATCTTCTGTTTATTTCTAAGGGAAAATGAGTGATCCTGCCATGTTCAGCTAGTATTCCTCAGCTGCCCATTCTCTCTTCAAAGAATCACAGAATCATCAAGGTTGGAAGAGACCTCTAAGATCATCAAGTCCAACCATACCTATCACTACCATACCACTAAACTATGTTCCTAAGTAGAGCATCTATACATTTCTTAAACACCTCCAGGGATGGTGACTTCACCACCTCTCCGGGCAGCCTATTCCAAGACTTAACAACCCTTTCAGTAAAGAAATTCCTCCTTATATCCGATCTAAACCTCCCCTGGTGCAACCTGAGATCATCTCCTCTCGTCCTCTCACTGTTAACCCTTGAGAAGAGACCTACCCCCTTCATGCTACAACTTCCTTTCAGGTAGCTGTAGAGAGCTAGAAGGTCTCCCCTCAATCTCCTCCAGACTAAACAGCCTTGTTGCCCTTCTCTGGACATGCTGTAATGTCTCTATGTCCTTCTTATAACGAGGGGCTCAAAACTGAATACAGTATTCTAAGTGCTCTTTTTTTCCTTAAGTCTCAGCCATAGCTCCCTGTTCAGCTAGGCTGGTCTTCTACCCTGTCTGCTCATGTTATGGCACATGGGGACAGCCTGCTCCTGAGCCTTTAGGATTTCTTCCTGAAGAAGGTCCAGCCTTCCTGGAACCCTTTGCCCCACTAGACAGACTTCCAAGGGACTCTCTCCACCAGGGTCCTAAACAGTCCAAAGTGATGGCATCTGACAGCACACTAGTATTTAGCTTATGGAGCCCCTCCTCTCCCAGGAACCTGAAGTCAGCAGCAGACTTAAGTAATTCAGAGATACTTTCTTAAAAGCAAGGACATTAAATATTCATCTAAAATGCATTTCTGTAAGAAAAAAGAGTAATACAACAGAAATGAAACAGATGTTACATAACACATAACACTTTATCAAACTTGACAATATTTCTTTAATTCTATAGAGAAAGAACCTATTCTTACCTGGAAAAGACAATACTTATTTTGAAAACTTCCCCTGAATTTCCAGGCTCAGATACTTAGCAAAATATCTGTGTCATGCAGATAGAGAAGAAACTGATTCTTCACAACTGAGAGCTCAGTTTCTGAAGCTGTTCTTTATCTGGACTAGAGTCTTGCTTTGTGTTTGTTTGTCCAAAAGACTATTATTCACCTCAACTCTCACTCTGTGTTCCCACAACGTATCTATATAGCTGTTTAACACTATAGTCTCCATGAGGTTTAACTATGCCTGACAAATTGAGAGACTGTGGCGGCAGAATCTATTTACATTTATGGAAACCGAGGCAAAGGAAGTGAAATTATTTCATAGAATCATATTTTGGATTGGAGGAGACCCTCACAGGTCATCTAGTCCAATCTCCCTGCAGTGAGCAGGGACATCTTCCACTAGATCAGGTTGCTCAGGTTTGGGTTGTTGTTTTTTTTTTTAATATATATTTGTTCAATATTTTCCTTTATCAAGGACAATTACCATCTAGGGAGTTTCTCGGGGCAGTTCTCAGCTGAGCTAAGTTGTTATGGCTCCACTGAATTCAGCAGTGCTACTGCCCAACATCTCTGCCAAGATCAATGGGATAGGTGCATATACAGCAATTTGCACCAATGGGGCATCAAATCCCACTCCCCTAATGGATTTTTGATAGATATTTCTGTTTCTCTCCCGACTTTATATGAAGACAGAATTTCTTAATGTAGTATTTATTAAGACAGCAGTGGCTGCTACCTTGCCACACACAGGAGGAAAATAAAATAGAATATGCCAGAGTATGCTTGTCTACTATAATCAAATAAACACCACAGCACCAAGTTGTCAGGAGATACAGAAAACTAACTCTGTTCTCACATAGGCCAATCCCAGAGAGGTCATTTCTGAATGACCTTCAAGTCTGTAGCACAACTGAGTTTGCCCAATCATATCATAAAGTTTATTCTTGTCTTGTATATAGTATCCCTTTTTATGCCTTTTTTTTCTAAAAAAAAAAAAAAAAGAGGCTCATACTAGATTAAAAATGCTAGGTGAATCTGTGTTGTAGTGTTTCTCATGGCTCTCTTAATGGACACCATTAATTTCTGAATGTTCTTTCCTTTTTTTTCTCACTAGAAATATTTTGTGTATGTCTTTGGAAGATGCTGTTAGAGAGCTGTTAAATAAATAAAACAGGCTGTGTTCTTTCACACAGGGAATTCTGGAGTGTATGACAAATCCTATCAGGACCAGGAATCCCAGTTTGTGCAAGCCTGGATTCATTGTGTTGAGCTTTCCTAATAAATTAGGAATCTGTGCTGTGTAGTGTAAACCTATGCTGATAAAAGTTAAAAACTGGTAGAACAGAGATTACATGAATTTTGCCATGAAAAACGTTCCAAGGAAGAATGTACAGAGCTGCTCTTATCTGATGAATCATGTGTTTTCTTTTTCTAGGAAATTTTTAAACTTTCCTTTTCAAGTTGGCCCTCCACCATTAATGGTACTGTCTACTTGCTTCTGGTCAAAAGAACACGCTCTGGTCAAGTCCCACAATGCCACAACATAGAATGCACAGAAAAAGGTGTCAGACTCTCTAGTCCATAGACCAGTAAGACTGCAATCCTGTCAGCCGTCATGTGAGTTTGGTTTTACCTTTCATCTGAGAATATATTTGTATCCACAAGGTGAATTTGGACTTAAGAAGGGTTCAGATGAGTGATGGAGGCAGTGAAAATGTTTATCATGTTCCTAAGGAGAGTCTGGATGTATCATGCCAAGAGCCTTTGAGAAATGTCATTTATCAGTTTCAAGGCTGACCTCTGATTCCATGGTGTTTACCACAACAAATTGTCCATTATAGTGAACTGTTAGATATTTAATCTACCAGGAGTACACATGATCAGCCTGAAGCATATGCATTGGTAAAACAAGTCAATAATACATTGATGATATGTCTGAAACAATATAGACATACTAGATTATTGCGTAGTTTTAGTGTATGAATTGACAGCTTGCTTTTCTAACTCAATACATGATACTGGATGGATGTGTGGAAAGAAATGTAATTTGTGAGGGGTATGTAAACACTAGGAATGTAAAGACACCCATTTTCTTGGTCAATGGTTGTCCAGCATATAAACAGAAATAAGACAGGAAAAGTAAAAAACTGCACTTATGTACACAAACCCTACAGAACAAGAAACAATACCAAAGACCAGAGGTCTGCGAGGTCACTGATTGATGGGCTGCTGAAGGAACCACTCAAAGGCTTGGAGAGGTTCAGCCTGCGCTTTGTTAAGTGGTGAGGGAGGATGGGGCACACAGGGAGGAATGAAAGACAAGGTTATCATAGGTCCTATGGGAAACAGCATGCTTATATGATGCTTTCAAGGGATTGTGGCAACATGCAAAAGTTATAGAATGTTTAGCAGAAGGGCAAAGGTAGGAAAAGGGAGACATCTAAATGCACAGGGGAGGAGCGACATGAGAAAATACAGAGAAGAGCATGATGAAAGGGGCTGGTCAGGTATAACTAAGTTGTGCTTCAGTATGCCTGTCTGGCCAAACCTTGTGTCTGACCACTGCAATCTATTTTATCTTCTTACTAAACCTAATTCACAATGATTTTCCTGGATGAGGATGGTCTACATTCTGGATTAGTATAATGGTAGTGAATCTCAAGCTGGAACAGCTGATGAGGAGGACAGATCTGGGAAAGAGTTATCAGACACATTGCAGATCTAGGGGATAGACAATGGCAACACCAGGATCTAAGAATGTGCTACTAGGCAGAACAAAGGTCTGAGCCAGTTACCACCGAGACTTCTTTGTGTCTGTGTGTGTGTGAGATGAGACCTGCCAGCAAGCCTTAGGCTGATTAGCTGGAGATTAAGTACCATGCATTATTAATAGTTCATGTATGCAGGAGCACTGGTTTGTGTGCACAAGGTGCCCGTGCAGGCACTGTTCTCATGCTTGTGTTATCTGTTGTGTGACTAAGCTTCTTTAACATACATACCTCACAAAACTAATAGGGATGCTTTTACTTCTAGGGTAATTTGCGGTCATTTATTGCATTGGTTTTGTAGATATGTAATATACATTAGTACACACTACACTATACTTGAAACTTCAACTGGGTTATATGTTCAGCCTTACATCATGTTTACTGAAGGATACAAAACAAGAGAAATGACCAGCTGGCTTGTTAAGATAGTCTAATGGAAACTATGCAATACCATAAGACATTCTGCTCCATTTCCAAGCAGCAGCTAAGAGTTTGGTCCTCATCATCTGAAGGCTACTAACACCAATCCCACAGATGAGAGGAGATGGTTCATGCAGCATTCAAGCACTGATCTCATACAAACAATACAATGGAGTCAGGGGATCAAATCCAGAGACCTTTCTGAGGCATACTTAGCACTCCTTGGGAATGATGTCTAGATCTACAGCTCTCAGTATATTCTCCCCAGTTTGTATTACACTGGTTAAGTATAACCTTTACTATTTTGGGGACTACTGCAATCAAAGGACACTTTCGGTGCTCTAAAACAGAGAGGACAAGAAAAGAAGAATAAAATAATAAAAAGTGTAAGTATTTTAGGAAATACTACAGCCTTCTTAATTTACCTTTTACTTTTTATGACAAATGCATGTCAAAGTTTGCACAAATTGTAGCACAGCTTGAAACTGAATTACTGTCAGATGTAAGTAGTAACCACAGTACAGTCCATGACTTTAAATGACAAAACATGCTACCTGTCACTGATTCAGCACAGAAGCTACACTGCTCATGAAGGTTCTGCTTAAAGCCTTACAATCAGATCTGAAAACCTGACCAGCTTGTTTCCCTGGGAATGGGGAAGGTTTGAAAATTTCAAAATTGAGAATAACCAGGACTGTCAGACTGAGCAGAGTTCATGCTCTGATTTACAATCAAAAGCATTATTTTCTCACATTTAGATGAACAGATAACTTCTCAAATATAAACAAAAGATATGTGAGCAATCTTTCATTGTATCAAGGTAGAAGAACACTGGCCCTGGAATCTGGCTGGTTTTTATGGCTTTGTAAGAGCAGAAGCAAAGTCCAAGCACACAGATGTTAGATGTTTTGACTATTACTATCGTTCTGAACTCTATTTTGAAATAAAAATTATTCTGTTCCTCCTAGCAGTGGAGAAGCAAACCCCTTTTTTCAATCACTGGATAGCAGAAATTGTTTCTTCCATCCCTTGGAAGACTGCAATAGAAGGCTGCTAGAGATACAAAAAGGAAGAAAAGCAAAGCTTCAAGTTTTGAATAGTTTAGCCAAAGTTGGTAAGATAATGAAGTATTCCAACAGAGCCTAAAAATACTGCTGTGATAGAAACCAAAACACCCTTCCTCTTCTATTTATACTTAGCAAGTGGGTATCTGAGATATTGTTCAAATTTTGCCAGTAGGTATAACTGGAACATACTCTTCTGCATTTAATTCCAACTACCCTGCTTTGCAAAGTAAAATATAATGGAAACAGAAGAGAATTAAGAATAGGTGGCAAAAATTGTTGGCAAATGACAGAGTGACAAAGTGTGTTTCTAAAATAACATAGTCTCTTCTTCCCAATAAGATATTCAAGTGTTCTACTCTTAACAGCTCCAAAGTTCTAATTCAAAGATTAATTCAGGTTAAATGCTTACTTCCACATTTTTCTTAATAATCACTTTTGAATAATTCTTCCATCTAAAGGAGGTGAAGGAAATCTAACAATCAAGCCTTTTTAGATCCCATAGATATTAACTGACATAACACACGACATCATCCACCACTTAGTCTGTGACATTTCCATTATTAAAAATCAAGTTTCAGTATATCAAAATACAAATGTTTAAACACATGGAATTACTTTTAATGCCATTGTGTTACATATGGAATAGAACTAAAAAATAACTGATTGCTAGCAGAGGTGACAGGATACATCCAATAAACTCCAAATTAAAAGGACAATTCAATTTAAGTCTGCTTCTGGAAATTTTTAGTAATAATTAGTTCTAATGTTCTTAGATGTTGGTTTTCTAACTGGCAGACTAGGTGCTTATTAGTTCACAGGCAAATGGATTCTGAGCAATTGGGTTCCAAAGGTGTTCGAAGGAGAAGCTACAAGTGAACAGAACCAAATGTCAAAAGCATTTTTGAACTGTGGTAGGCAGTATTGAGTTTCTGTGACCCTCTCTGCCTATGGCCACTCCGCTCCTCTCAGAATCACCATCCAGCAGACTGGTGTGCCCACACACAAAAGGACACTACAGGGAAGTCCAAGAGCCTACTGCCCGCACAGCACTGACTGGTTATGTACAGTGCTTAAGAAATTACTATATTTCTAGGGTTTTTTGCTGCAATTCCAAATTCCCTCCATAAGACCTCTCCATTGCCTATCTTTGCCTTGTTTACATTACTAAAATGACTTTCATCTAAGGGGAAAAACCTCACTCTTTTTCAGAGAAGGGTTTGGAAGATGGGCAGCTTCATTGCTAGCTCATTGCTGCCTCCTAAAACTTAAAATGGATGTGAAGGGAAGAAGAAACAAAATATGGGAATACTATTTAGTACAATATGTCTCTTAAGATAAATGTACTGTTTCAAACTTTAATTCCTCTCCACTATTTATTCTGACGTGACTGCAGAACAGCAGGTAGACAACACAAAATCCACACAGGGCAAACCCACATGAGATTTATTACAGACAAATTTACCTGTAACATCACAGGGTAATTTAGTCTCATTAGCAAAGTAATTTGCTACAAGTTAAAAAAAGTGCTGAGCAGTTTCAGCTTAAAATAGAGTCGAAAGTTATGCAAATTGCTGCATTAGCTCCAGTCTAATTTGTTTAAGGAGTCTAAATCAGGGTTTGGATCTAGGTCCCATTTAAGAATAGTTTTGTCATTAGGGCTTCTAATGCACAAAGGCAACATAAAGCTGTGAACAGGTATAATTTAAATAAATTCAACCACTGGTACATATAAAATGTTCTACTTTAAGTTAAGTAAGAATTGCTCCCTGAGTACTAACCTGCAGCACATTGAGAAGGAAGGGGATCTTTTTTCTGTGTCTGTAGAAATCAGGTAGGTGTTTGGAGGAATAGTTGTGTGACACATGAGGATGTGTCAAGGACAAGGTCAATACTCAGAAGCTTTTCCTCTGGGAGTAGATATTCTATTTCTGTTTCTGTTAAATATATACATTTGTTTTTCCCTGTCTCTCTTAAGTGACCTCTTTAGATCCTGAGATCTATGTGTGGGGTTAACAGAGACTGAAAAACATGTTCTGAACATGAGGAGATTGAAATTCATGTTCTAAAATTGCTCTGAAAAGGTATGAATAAATGTGCTGCTTTCTCAAGTCAGTATGCCTTAATGTATTCTGCACTGTGATATATTTTGTTTTTCATGCTTGGTAGGAAGTCTGTGCCTGCTACAAACTAAGGTTTTAGAATGATTTTATTTTATAATGAAAAAATCCCCATCTAGGTATAAGTTACCTATAATACTAAAGAAGTTTACCCTAATACTCTTAAAAATATTAAAATTGTAGGCCAGCACAAGCATCCTAATCTAGATCTAAATATCAAGCATTAATGGGATCATCCAAATAACACTCCTAACAGCAGGCACAGAGCTGACATCAAGTGCTTGTCTGACTCTGAAGGTATTAGAAAAGTGATTTTCAATCCCACTGTTAAAAGCAGTATCACCTAAAATAAACATATTGGCATTGACCTGCATTAATCAAGCTTCTCAGCTTTTCAGCCATTGGGGGTATAAACTAACATTGAGGAACATACACAAATTAGGAAAAAGACATTCAAGCCAAAGCCCTTAGAAGGCACTGCAATTACTTGATTTTAATTCAGGGTCTTTGCTTTTTGGCACAGTCCTAAAGAGGGTTCAGCAGAGCACACTTTATAGATAATGAAAGGGTAGTATTAATTTAGGATGCAAAAGACATTGGCATTACTCAAGCACTGATCAAGTACTGTCTGAAGTTAAATGAAAAAAGATGACCAACACCAAGGGTTTGGATCATTTACTTTCTGGTATTTAAAAAGAATTAAGCATCTACTTGAGAATGGAGGATTACATTTATTGTTGGACGAAAAAAATCAACATACATACTTCACCTAAGAGCATCCTGGTATTCCTATAACCAGATTCCTAGAGAGGTTAAACAAGATACAGAAAAATCAACAGAAAAATATAAGTTTTTTAGACAAATGCAGTATGCCAGTACTTCAAATACTCTAACAGTAACAGAGGACATCAACTTAGATGAAAATTTCTGAAGCTGGAGTTAGCTATATACAGTTAAGCACAATAGTAGTAGGATTTAGTCAATATGAACACAAACATCATTTTGGAATAAGATATTAACCAGTAAGAACACAGAAAATTTCTGTTTTTCAGTCATTTCAGCCCTAACAACAGAACAACTCTGATGGGATGAGGTTCAACAAGGCCAAGTGCCGGGTCCTGCACTTTGGCCACAACAACCCCATGCAGCGCTACAGGCTGGGGACAGAGTGGCTGGAGAGCAGCCAGGCGGAAAAGGACCTGGGAGTCTGTATTGACAGGAAGCTGAACATGAGCCAGCAGTGTGCCCAGGTGGCCAAGAAAGCCAATGGCATCCTGGCCTGTATCAAGAACAGTGTGGCCAGCAGGACCAGGGAAGATTTAGGTTGGATATTATGAAGAAATTTTTTACAGAGTGATCAAGCATTTGAATGGTGTGCCCAGGGAGGTGGTAGATTCACCATCCCTGGAGGTTTTCAAGATGAGATTGGATGTGGCACTTAGTGCCATGATCTAGTATTCTCAGTGGTGTTGGATCAAGGGTTAGACTTGATGATCTAGGAGGTCTCTTCCAGCCCAGTTGATTCTATGATTCTATGATTTCAGCTTTAATTTGAAATACGAAGGTTCTTTTTTGAAGCTTGCTGTATCTCAGATAGTTTGCCTCAGAGAATACACAACACATCACTTCCCAAATTAATGATACACTTAACAATTTCTTTGATCAAGCATCATACTGCCTCAATGAGCTCTGCTCTCATGGCATTCTTTGCTGCAACTTGAGGTATTCTCTCCTTATAACCGAGGTATTATCCTCCAAAGAATCTCTCAGTCACATGAGAAGAAGTCACATTCTGTCTTAAGGTATCTGGGGGGCAGTTACTGCAAGTTACTGCATCAAAAACTGATTAATGCATTCTCCTAACATCCCTCTAAGTTTTGCTAATAGAAACTCAGGCACAGTAAATCATTTGCCTAAGGTCACAAAGGCAAGGCTGTGGCACAACTACGACTATGACCTGTAATTTAAGGGTTCCAGTGCAAAGCTGCATTGCAGGATCCTTCCCCTGTCGTCCCACTCATCTGAGTATTATAAATGGAGTAACGGTCAGCAGAAGTAAACCTACCTCACATCTAATGTACTTTGTAATACCAACAGTTCAATATGCAAAATAATATCCATATAAAAAGATTTATTATTATAAGTGTGTGTGTATTCATACATCTATATCCTTGCACTGGTTTGAATAATATTTTTTCCCCATTGTCTAGCTCAAGTTCTCTGCCTTCTAAAACCCACAGCAACCCTTTGACTTTTTGCCAAATCTCCTATGCTCTTTGCAACAGCAGAGGACCAGTTCTTCAACCAGCATCCAGGATATGCATAACATAGACTTGCAGAAGGCCCCAGTAATGTTCTCCATTTTGTTCTCTATTGCTTTCCTGACACTTAGTCTTCTGTTTGCTGTTGGACAGCCAATAAACTTCAGATGATCTCCAGCGTTAACTGAAGACCTTTATTTTTCAACCATCAGAATACAGAAAAAGTATGCAGAAATGAGGAGTAAGCAAAATAACCATCAAAAATAGTGCCAACTCACTGTCAATGGACTAACTCTGCTTACTCTTCTGTATAGCTTATGAGTTGCAGCAATTTCAGCAATTTCTCAGTTGCTCCTGGACATAAGAATAAGCAAAGTAGCAGTTTGGAAAACCTCACTCCAAATCCTGTAATACTTTTGTACGTGGAGTAAGAAGTGTGTCCCTTTCTTGAGGGCCTTGCTTGGTTAACTATGTGCCTGCAATATATGTGGTGAAGCAAAAGACCCAGATCCAGTAGTGCTGCTGACACAGGCAGGCAGCATTCCCACCTGCTCCTCACCAGCTGTGGTAGCAACAACAGCTCACATGTAAGGGGCTGATTTGAACCTACTATGTCATTTACCATTTTATGAACTACTTATTTATATATGTTAAATGATTCTTAGAGGGGGCATTACAATCCCTAACTTTTATACAGGTGAGTATGCAGTAACAAATCAAATCTCTTTGGGAAACTAAAAACCATTATTACATTCAAAAAAAACTTTTCAAGCTGTATCTCACATATCTAATATATTTCTGTATCTGCCTGAACCAAAATCTCTACAAGACACCAATCTTAGAAATATCTGCCATTTATCAGTAAGTAGTACTTTTTCCAGGACGAGGAGAGAATCTGATCCATGACTAGTAAGAAATGTACAAAACTTCAAAATTTCCAATCGGATAAACTCTTAAATCTTGTTTTTAATCATCTTGTTTCTTCTTTTATTCCTTATTTGATATGTGCCATGCTCTTGAGTTATTCCAGTGTAAACCCTAGAAAAGCAGGATTGATTTCACCATCATGGCTCTAGGTTTACACTGAGATTACATTACCGACTCTCTGGTTCCAGTGACTTCAAACAGTTTTCTACAGAAGCTGGATAGACAAGCAGGCATTTTAATTTTAAAGAATCATAGAATGGCCAGGTTGGAAGGGACCTTAAAGATCATCTAGTTCCAACCTCCCCGCACTGAGCAGGGATGCCAATCACTAGACCAGGTCACCCAGGGCCACATCCAGCCTGACCTTGAACACTGCCAGGGATGGGGCATCCACAACCTCTCTGGGCAACGTGTTCCAGTGCCTAACCACTCTCCGGGTAAAGAACTTCCTCATAATCTCCAATCTAAATTTCCCCTCCTTCAGTTTATAACCATTCCCCTTTGTCCTAACACAGTCTGACCGCTTAAAANGCTTTGTGTCATCAGCAAACTTGCTGAGGGTGCATTTGATACCTATGTCCAGGTCGTTAATGAAGATGTTGAAGAGCACAGGTCCCAAGACAGAGCCCTGAGGGACACCACTCGTCACTGCTCTCCACCTAGACAAAGAGCCATTGACCACGACTCTCTGATAGCGTCCTTTCAGCCATTTTTTTATCCATTGAACGGTCCACTCATCAAATCCACATCTCTCCAGTTTGGAGATGAGGATGTCAGGAGGAACCGTATTGAAGGCCTTACAAAAGTCCAAGTAGATGACATCAGTCGGTCTCCCCTCATCAACTGCTGCAATCACTCCATCATAGAAGGCCACCAGATTGGTCAGGCATGATTTGCCTTTAGTGAATCCGTGTTGACTACTTAGGATCACCACTTTATCTTGTATGTGCCTTAACAAAAAGCCTTAGATATCCGTATGTCTCTACAAAACTGTGCCATCTGCTGCAAACACAGCTCATACCTTAGTAATAGCTACCTCTTTCTTTGTATTTTTAAATACATTTTGGAGATCATTTGATGGTCTTTACCTTAGTAGTTTCATTTGACATGGCCTTTTTAACAGGACTACAATTTACTTTACTGAAATAATTTTGCTGACATCTCTTTTTAGTGCAGATATGTTAAGAAAACATCAAATTACAGTACAGATACTGATATTGATCTAGGTTATTTTATTTCTATATATAGTTCAAAAAGTCTTACTGTGGCTTGTTGGATGATGAGAATAGTAATAAAAATTATGCCTTACAATAGAAAAGTAATCCTCTGCATTCATACATCAGCCTTATAAATCAGAGAAGCAATTGGCAGGAGAGTCATGAACAGACAGAAACCCATGACACATAGGGTAGGTCATTATACAGCTTGAAAATGTTGCAAATACATTTATTGCCCATTTAAAATGTGGGAACATCATATTACAGATGTCAAACAACACTGTCTTTCAGTGTGCATTACCTCTCCTTCCCTACCATCTAATATTTTCAAATACAAACGATACAGCTTTTACAAGTGTTTCAATACAACTGGGACATTTTTTCCTCAGACCAGCGGAGAGAGATTCAGAACATAGAACAATAATATTCCTGAATCTGCTCCATGCCATAGTAAGTAGTACAAAGGCATTAATCTTGCACACATAATAAAGATATCTTCTTTCTCTCCTCCTAACTGCATGAAAAGCATTATCACCAGATGTTCACATCTGCATTTTCTGGCCAATTGAATTTATTGCCTAAAATTCTATTCTATTCTATGCAGTTACTCAATCAGAGGTAAAGTCTGGCTGCCCAGAACTGAAAAATATAGAAACCTTTAGCCAAGCCCCTAAATGCCAGCAAAACTCCATATCCCCAAGAAGTTTGCAAACACTGCTAACAGTCTTCAGTGTAGTGCATTAACATGACAGTCCAGACAACAACAGTAATGCTGCAATTGTCTGTATGAAGTATGGACAGTTGTTAGCAATTTTAAAAAGACTGAATCTGGCTTGCTTTGCCTCTAAATAATCATTGCAGACTACTTATTAACATGATAGAAAACTGTATCTGACAGAGGAACTTCTGGGAAGAGTGGGAAAAACTATCTCCATTTGACTATTCCTTAGAGAGGGAATACCTGGGCAGTGGTTAGTATTACAGAGGGAAAATGTTCAGCCACAGACTTGTATTAGAGGCAATGATGCAGTTCTTCTTTGATTCTCAGAATTGAAACTAAAAGAGGTGAGAGAGTATCATGGAGATAGCATAAAGGGACATCCAAAACAGATATATTAGACAGTTCAAACTAGCAAAATCTATCAAAGTAGTTACTGAAATGATATCAAACATATTCTCTTGCACATCTATCAATAGAGAAGGGTCGTAAGTGTAGAAATACTTATTTACATCTGCCTTCCTTAACACAGAAATACATCTCAAGCCACTGACTGACAGAACAAATAAAAGTGAAGGGAGCAGAGAGATTACAAGAGGTTACATAGGTCTGAAGATGGCAACAAATGGGGCTGATTTAAAAACAAACAAACAAACAACTCCCATAGAACAAAACCAAAAAGAAGCAGCCACGGCAGAAAACAAATGCTCCTTCAAAAAAAAAATCTCCTATGGAAGTAAGTGAGACAAGCCATAGTTAGTATATCAGAGTGATGAGAGCTTGATCATGGGGGAAAAAAAAGCTTTGTTTCCATAAATCTATCAAAATAGAGGCTTCACCCTTCATCTGTTACAGGTTTATGTTTTATGAATCTTCCAACAAGATAGAAGAAAAGATGCCTTCAGCCCCTATATCTCACTCCAAATTAATGTCACTGCAAGTATGCCATGAGATAGATGTCTTCAGCCCCTATATCTCACTCCAAATTAATGCCACTGCAAGTATGCCATAAGATAGATGTCTTCAGTCCCTATATCTCACTCCAAATTAATGTCACTGCAAGTATGCCACAAGACACATGGTGCCATGCAAACTGGAGACAGAAAGACCAGTACCTTGCATCCTCACCTCTCAACACAAGGAATAGGAGAAAGCAGTGATTTAGGACACCATATGAGCACCTATTGCCAGTGAGGATCCAGCATCATGTGCCTAGTCCTGTGGAGCATGAACCACTGCTGCCTCCTTTGGGCAGCTTTCCATCTCCCGAAGCAGTCACTGACGAAACAAGAAGTACTCCAGAGCCATACAGGAGATGAGCAGGACAATCCTCTCCCATGCTTGCTGCTCAGCTGGGGCACACCTCTGCTTTCACAGGCAGCCATGTCAAATAGCAGGATTGGGAATTTTGGCACCATTTGGGTATATTATAAACACACCCAGATTGAAAGCAAAGAGGGACAGCCCTCACAAATATTTTCCACCTGAAATAGCACAGGTATTCATAGTCTTGAGTTGTTGTCAATTTATGACTCTTAAGAATAATAAAAGGAAACAATCAAAGTAGAAAAAATTATCATCTCTGTTTTAAAGGAGAGTCTGTGGTCACGCAGGGCTAAAAATGGACCTAGGGACTAAAAATTCATCAAGAACTTTCAGTATAAACCCATTTTATTTCAGTTATATTCAGGTATTGGGCTTTTACTTAATCTGTTCATCATTTATGATATCTTCACCTATTTAATCCATCCTTCTCTCTCTGGCTACAATGATATATAAATATGTGAATTTTTGTGTCACAGCATGATAGAGTGATTTGAGCCATAGGTATTCTAGAGAAAGATAAAATAAAAGATACTCAAATTGATCAAATTAACTGTTCTTGTCACAGTGGTTTTGCAATTATTAAAAAAAACTCATTTGACCAAGTCTTATTTAATAATTACAGGTCAGTTCTTTTACACTTTGCAGTTACTTCTCATGTAAGACATATGCAGTACACTATGAATACTGTAACAGTATAGCCTCTGTTGGTTGAAATACATTCAAGTACCACCAGTCCAAAAGCTCTTTGCAAAAATAATCTTAAAAAGATAAATAAGCCTTGAGGCGGAATGAAAAACAACATTCCTCAGGCAAAAGGATAAAAATCCTGAATGCAATGGGATAAGCAGTAATCATAAAACCATTTGTATACTTAGTCTTACTGTGAAGAGTAAGATTCTGTGCTCCTGTTGATGGTTGTCCATGGAAATTACATCTTCAATGGCAGTGTGCAAGGAGTAAAATGTCTTGTTGGAAAAATAATTCCAATAATGCAAACTAAGACAAGTTACAAAAGACAAATCAATGAGACTTTTTAAAAAAAAAATAGCACTTTGAGTATGAATAATTGACTGTTAAAAAGCCCAATTTATCTTGTAAAACAATACATCACCTGTTGATTGACTTATTAGAAAACAGACTAGAGGTCAGTAAGAACCTGAAAGTTAAGTCCTGTAAAGTCATAATTAATAAGGCTTTATAAAGTAAAAAAAATAAATAATTTCAACATAAAGGCTATTTCTGTGTATGCCACTGGGTGCTACTTTATTTCATTAGAGCAATTTCTACCTGTAAGAACAACAAAGAAAATGTATTTGAAAGGGACTGCACAGCTGAATACATGGAGAAAGACCCAAACCATCCTGTATGCAGTAATCTAAGCATAGGTAAGCAAAAGCATGAACATCCCGGTGCTCATTTTGGGAATCAGGTGCGGGCAAGCACTCATCAAACAATCATCATTAAAAGAGTAAATTCCTTGTGAACCCATTTAGGAAAATATTTCTCAGACTGTGAGATCTTACCCATACAGATGGTTAACATATGAAAATTATGGTTATTGAAGTACTAATAAAATGTTTATAGCTGAACTGGGAAGTATACTTCTCCAAAACTATGCTGTTGTTGTCTGTACTAAAATGCACTCTCAACAAATGTTTTAGAGTCTCTCTGCAATTTTTGCATTACTTTTTAGTATCACCTATGAAATACTTCTTTCATTTACATTAAATACCATGTCTATATCATCTTGTATGAGATTAAAGGAGTTTTAATAATGTCTTCTATGGCAAACTGACAAGATCATCACTGGACAATTCCAGCCCTTCACTGAAGAGATTCTAGAGGAAAAAGAGAGAAGAGGAGGTCTACAGGACAGTGAACATAGAACTATGATTCTTCCTCATATACACAGAAAAAAGAAGATATTCTTTTTCCTCTGGGACTTCTTAGGGAAACAGAAGGGGATCTTGCAGAATGCTGTAGAAACAAAATCAAGATATTCTTCAAGGACTATGAAAGCACCTCCAACTCCTCTTCTGGATCTTTCAAATACAGTGTGAAGAATTCTATCAGCATTAGCCAGCAGGTCTAAAAGCAACATCAGGTACTGTTTCTCCATCACTCCATACTGAGTATAAGTATTCCCTGGGAAAAAGCCATGCTAGAAATAGGCATATATGTATCCTTGATCATCATGCATCTAGTAGTACTATGGATAACATCAAAGTTACTACAACACTGCAATTACATGAATTATAATGCAGATAAATAAGAGGTTAATAGAGTCAACACCCACTGCCTGACATGTGACAGAGTGGTGGCACTGTGTTGAAAGGGTTCTGGGCATACTCTGAAGCACTCACAGAAGAAGATGCAGAAACATGCAAAGTTTAATGAAAAAAATGAATGTGAATGATGGTTTTGCGTAAGTTGAGAAAATGCTTTCAGTGTTCTTCCATACTGAAGAGAGTATGGAAGTGCTCTCCAAGATACAAGAGGAAACTGTCTGACCCAGCAATGACTACTAAGGATGCAGGGGAAAGCTTCAGGCAGTACAGTTCAGCAGTTACTGTTCTTTTATTTGGCATCTTTGCACAGTTTTCCTGAGAAAAGAATCTCAGGAGTTGTAGCTTCAGTGTAAAAATTAATTTCCTAGCTTGCAGAAAGGAGTCATTGGTGCTAAAACCCCTGAGTGACCTGTTACACCTTTGCAGCTGATGGCAGGCTGCCACCTTCCATGAGAGCAAAATGGTGTTGGCGTGTGAAACTGCACAACTCAATCCTTTTATATGGTGACCTCATACAAAGGAGTAAGCTGTCATTATGGGAAGAAAAACTGCCATGGAAGAATGAATCCTGTGTTTAATAGAATGTGCTCTTTTAAAGAAATGTTCTCTACTATTTTAAAACACTTCTCTTTTCCTATATCCCCTGTCTGTTCCTCCTTGGCATCCAGGACCAGCTATGCTGGCTCTGCTCACAATCTCACCATTGTTGATGTAAAACCCCTCTCCTAAGGAGAACACACCATCTGAAGGGGCCTTCTTGTGCTCTTCCGCCTGATCAAGTTTTCATTTGATTTCAAACATCTAATCAAAACTTCTTCCCTCCCTTCCTTTTGCCTTTTAGTTGCATTCTTTACTGTCATCAATGAAATAATAATTTACATAATGAATTGCTAAAGTATTCTGAGGTTCTGAATTTCACAATTATTATGCCTAATTGTAATTGGCTGACTGGTAAGTTTTACAATCTTTCAGCCTTCTGACTCCCTGTGTCCCCTTTCACGTATGTGAGGTCTTCAGTGGAAGACTGGTCACTGCTCAACAGGAGATGAAAAATCTACCTACTAGACATCAGCAAAAAGAATTAAATTTCTTCAACTCCAGTCTAATGTCTGCTGCACCACCTAAGCACCAAGCACAGCTAATAAAGGTAGAGAATGCAAAGTGCTACTGAAGCAGATGTAGTACCTGTCTTGCAGTCAGCAATACTTAAGGAGACTCAGAAGTAAGCACTTACAGAAAACTTTCAGGTCAGAGCAGCAGTTACAATCATACTTCTAAATAAAGACTATCACTGAATGGTTTTGAGTAGCATAGGAGTAGCAGCATCTGCGACAAACACCACCATTATTTTTATCAATAGTCAGTGTTTTATCACATTTCTCTATCACTGTACTGGTATGTTCAGGGATGGAAAGAGGAAAATAAAAATTCTACCAGAAGTTTTTTTGTGAAAAAGCAAATTACTTCTAACCCTTAAGTAGCCAGCCTGGGACATCTTCACATAAACAGTTAACAACTCTGAAAGTCCTTTAAGCTAGAAAACAGCATTCACAGACCTCATTGATACATAGACGACTGAGCAGGGTGTTTATGCTTATGTAGCAATTAAGGTTCATTTAGAGTGATGTCATCAAATTCAGAAGTATACCTGTAATCAACACCTGTTTTAGAAAAAACAACTACCGTAAAAAACACCAACTGAATTTCTTGTTCATAGTTCTCTTCAACAGAGTATTTCTACTTCCTTCTCTTGGAAGGGGACAGAAGGAAGGAAGGGGTAGTGTTCCACACTTCAGCCACAGAAATTGAAAATATTTTAGGAGAGAAAAATGTAACAGTAAAATCATAAACAGTGTTAGGAATCTCAGAAATGGATACAGTCATAGCTACTATTTTTTATTTCTGTCTTAAATTTAGTTGACATTGTTCTACTTGGAAGGAATATAAAAGCATTTGTCCTACAAAGTACATGAGGAGAAATTTTATACAAATCCCACTAAATACCTATGAGAGTAGGACAAGTTCATGACTATACAAAACCAAAACTGAAAGACTGAAAGAACGGTCAGGTTCAGTAGACAGATCATTAATCACCTAGGTAGGCAATACTGTATAAGCTGTGCTTAGAAGAATGAAAAGAAGTATTCAGGACAGTTATTTCCAGAAACTCTGGATAAAAGAGCCATTAACTGCAGTGTGACAATTTAATGCTCATTAGTGATAAAGGTAAAAGAATGTTACTCTTCTTTCTGTCAGATAACTAAGTTGAAACTTCAACAGCATTGCCTTTAAAATTCAGGGCAACCAGTAAATAAATTAAATTGTGGCATATTATTCATTCTGTGCATGTGTGTACATGTTCAACTGCATGTTACACATTAACACTTAGCAAATTATTTATTGAATTCAATTTGCTTTTTCCTCAGTGTCTGCCAGGCATATGAAACACCACCAGTTTTCTTAGAGAGCTGCCTAGTGCTCTGTTATTCTATATACCTACCTTCACCTTTCCAGCTCATGAGCCTGAAGCTTACAAAGGCTGATGCCCTAGTGGGATGGGTTAGATCAACAATCAGTCTTCTTTTTCCCTAAATAGTTAGCAACAAAAATCAAACTGTCTTCTTCCCTCAAATATGGTAGCTACCTAAGGGCTCTCAATCTATGCCTAACAGAAGGCAGCACAGATTGTACAATGAATAAATTGCTCTAATCATTAAACTGCCTTTGTCAGAGATTTATCAATTCTTTTACTGAAAAACTAATTTGTGAATAAGAATGAGAAGAGTATGGGGAGAGCGTGCAGTTGAAGTTTTCAGCAACACATGTAACATATTTCTGTTTTCCAGTGCCCCAACATTCTTCATTTTAACATTCAAATAAATATTTTTATTACTACTTCTAAGATGTTTGAGGTGAGATATGTAACTGGTGCAGTTTTGCCAGTGCCAGCAGACCACATTATCACTCACTGAGAAATTTCCTCAGTGTGAAAAAGCCTAGAAGGGAAAGCTGCTATAGCTGGATAGGCCCATGGTGTGCTATGTGCTGAGGGTGAGGACAATGAAACACTATCAAGTCAGCATCACTGCACAGTTCTGACAAATAAGCAATAGCAGATCTTGATCTCAGTTTACCTTTACACACCATGCTAAAAGATGCCAGTAGAGGCACAGATTTATGTGGACACCACATGTCCCTGATTAGTAGTATCTCTGAGAGGGCCAGGGGAGGCAGCTGGGGCTGGTAACAGCTTCACTCATTCAATTTTAATTGACTCCTGTGTGTTTGTCAGATCCCTCAGAGCTGTCTGCCTTCTGTTTCAGTTTGTGCCAAATGCTGAACTGGTCCCATTAACCACAGAGAACAAGCAAGCAAGAAGTGCCAGTCAGTTACAGGTACAGAACAAAGTCTATACTACTGTTTGAATTGCATTTTAGACACAATCTACACTGAATTCCAAGATCATAGAATAATGATCAAAGTTCAAGCTGTAAACCCAGTGAAACTAAACTCTATTCACACAATTACATATTAAAGCAGGCTTTGATTCAGAATCCTTTTGCATATTTTTCATCTCTCTATGTATCTAGCATTCAAATACCTCTCTTAAAAAATTACAAGGAAATGCCCATACGCTTCAGTGAGATTGACTGTACCATGAGCTTTTTTCTAAACAACTACTGACAGTGTTTAAGTGGTGTGCAGTCAGCATCACTGCTGAAAAAAGGGTTTATAAATCTTACCTCTGCTTTTATTTTATTGTCTCCGAAACAGAGGTGTTGTAAGTAGGCTGCAGCATTAGACTGTACTGAGGGAAACTGATGCTGTAACATCTGTATAACTTCTGGAAGCTCTGGATCTCGCCATCCAAACTCTCTGTGTGAAAATAAACAAGCAAGATTCATAAAAAATTCTGGTACTAGTGAATAAATATGGCAACAGTTGGGTCAACAAAGAAGAGAGACATGTCTAAGTAAAAGATTGATTTTTTTCCCCATTATTTTCAAAGCAAACATTAAATCAAATATAAAGCTATTTTTCGTTTTAAATTGTAGTACTCTGAAAACAAAAGGTTACATCAAGTATAATTAGAATAAATAACTTTATGGCACTAACTGCTAAATACAAATGGCTATAAGAAATCAAAATACTTTATTAAAATTAAAATGTAGAGTCCAGAATCAGAACCACAAATGTTTTGCTATGAAATGCTAGTCTGTCAAAAATTCCTTTTACTTACTGCAATCTTTATTTGATATAAATTGCTATCTTATATAACAAACAATGACCTATTCTGTCTTTTGGTTTATTTTTTCCAGATACAGTCCTTGTCCAGTGCAAAATTATCACACATTTCTGGCCCTGACTGAGCAGAGGTTTGGACCAGATAACTTCCAGAGGTTCCTTAAAACCTCAGCCCCCTGTGATTCTGTAATTTTGCCATTATATAATAAACATATATCAGATAACTTTTAAATCTTCATTCATGCTACTTAATCGAAAGCAGCTAGGCAAATACAAAGACTCAGTCTTTGCACTTTTCTTTAATCCTACAAAGCATGAAACACGATTAGTATCAAATGAAACAACGGAATCCAAGTGTGTTGAACAAGTCCCAGCAGGTACTCCGCAGCCTCCAGAACTGAACTTAAAATCAATCTGTCACTTCAGGTAAATTTTTCACTTCTGTGTTTAAGGGTAAAATCATTCATGAAAATAGCACTGGTCTTTGTGCCCCATGAGCCAGAGATGTACACAGCCACTCTGTGTGAGATACTTAATTCTCATATGCCTTTTCACTAAGATCTAATTTTTTGTGCCATATAAATATTTTTACCATTTTCCATCTAATGCTCTGTGTACAAGGTACAAGATAACAGAGGAAAATTAGGGGAAAGAGGTGACTTGTGAAAAACTTTGTTGGTTCTCTATTGCAGCTAACATGATGACCTGTGAGTTCACTGCCAAAAAACCCAACAAGTGTTGTTGTAGACTCCAGCTACCGTGTTTGGAAATATACTCCTGATCATTAGTTTCCTTTCCAAATTATAGTTATTCTGCTGCACTGAGGATAAGGATATGCTACTGAGGGAACTCACAGGAGCCCTGCAGTCTGTCTCAAGCAATATCAGGCATTTCACACTCTTAAGAGTTCTCCAAGACATTTCATTGAAACAAGATTCAATTTACAATAATAATGAACTACTACAGAACAGAGGTATTGTCTGTTCTCTTCTGATAGGGGAGGTTTGCCAGACTGATAGTTGTCACTACAGTTCTATCTTTACAAAAAGATCCAGGATTTAAATAGGAGAAGTAAAAAACACCCTCAGAATTTCACTGGCTATTTCTCTTCTGATGAAATAGATGTTAATTAACGATTATTAAATTTCACATTCAGTGTTTAATACAAATAAACTATGAAGATGTAAAACCAAATCACATATGGACTATTCCAATTAATCTTCAGATGATATAGACTGTTGCACGTGATCAGAAAGGTATTAATATTGAACTGATTATTTTGAAAAGTCAGACAACATTGTAAAAGGTATCAGGGAAGGCTACAAACCTTGGCAGCCAAAGATGACAAATACCACCTCTTTCTGTGTATAACAGCTTACTATGACTCTGTTATCAGATGAAAATGAAGCGATTCTTTGGTTAAGAACTTATTTTTCCTAACTCTCAGTTAACCAAAGACATCTTCCAGATTTATTATTTTAAAAATAAAAATAAAGAATGAAAACCCAAATCCCATCAGCCCTACTGAGGACAAATTAAACATCCAACCTCCACTTGAGAATAACTTATTCTCATTTTCAATCCTAGATACCAAGTGCAGGAGATGGTATTTTGGAAAGGACAAAAAATACTATAAGGAAACAACTTGTACAACAAGAAAATGAGGGGGAACATTTCAAGTGAGTTGTTTTATATTGAATACTTCAAAGTGTTGGAATTGCTATCACCAAATTCTCTCCCAAAGGAAATTTCCTTCTTCATAATATGAAGAACAGAAAACAACCAAAAGCACCATTATGTGCAGTAGTACACTTGACAATCAGCTCAGATTCTTCTTCCTCTGTGCTGGACTTCATGGGAGAAGCAGCAATGAGAGGGCAAAAAGCTAAGGTCCCTTCATCAAAAGTACAGGTAATTGTTCTGATGAACCTGCAGTCTTGACATGGAATTTACATATGAAAACAAGGCTCTGCATACTTATGTCCTCTTATCTCTCAAAAGAAAAGTCAGCAAGTAAGTAATGTATGAATACTTTCTGGAAATGATTATGTGCACATTGGGCGTAAGTAGAAAATTATTTCAGAAAGTAAACCCATAGCACTGAATACTGAGTTTGTCATGTAACCAGTTTTAGGAGACATAACAAACAAAGCAGAGAAAAAAGTTTAAAAAATTTAGCCCCAGTGTGCACTGTATTTGAAACAGATGGTCTCTAAGATGATCATATTTTTAGTAGTTTCTAAATTAAATACTGTAGCTATATAAAACAAACAAAAACTTCTGTCAACAGTTAAATCTGTTTGAGTAACTGATAATTTTAGCAGCCTTCAGGGCAAGAAGGACTAGTTTCCAGGGGTTTAATTTTTTAATTTATTTTGTACAAGTCTCTTATTGGTAAATAAAGTGAGCTAGAGAAAGAGAGGTTTTTATTTTAAGAACAGCAACATTTACTTGAAAAATTTAATTTGTTTTTTTTAAAAACTTAATCATTCCAAGTTAGGAAGGCTACTCAATGAAATCAACTGGCTGAGTTCCTGAGGAGTGAGGAGGACTAGGATTTCTTGAAGACAAAGGTACAAAACTATCTGGGACATTTTCCATAGATGTAAGGGGACTTTCAGGCCTTGGCTCCAAGCATACCTATATGACAAAAAGTACATACTAAAATAGCCAGTCAAACAGAAGTAAAAGAAAAAAAATCTAGTAGGGAAAGAAGGGTATGTTGTAGAAGTCAAGATCTAGAACAAACTGGGTTGCACCATAGAAAAGTAACTGAAATTGGATAGCAAAATGTATTTTACTGCCTGCCAATCAAAAGCAGCAGTAGAGTCAGTACTTGATGAAGATAAGGATCAGATTAAAGGAAGGGAGAATATTAATGAAAATCAAATCTACCTCCATTTCTGTGAAATGTGATATTGTGCCACATGGAAATTAGTTAAACTGACAACCTACAAGGATCCAATTCCTAGTAAAATTATGAAGTAGAATTAAGCAAAATTTGAAACTGTGGTGAATATCCTAAACAAACACTAGCTAAGCCTAGTGTTTTACTAAAATCCCCACGCTTACAAAATCTGAGTGAGGCAAACCACAGATCACAGATGATGAAACAAACCAGAAGGCTAGAGTAAATCTGAGGAGGTGTGTCAAGCAATTTTTGAGATTGCTAAAAAGAAACCATGTAGTTGATCCAAAAATGAAGAGTAAGCTTGCACCTGTACATGCAATATTTTCCACTATTGCCTACATTTCCCTTGGAATACCAACACTGAGCTGTTCAGGTCAGCTAAAGGCTTCTGGTTGTGATGTGGAATTTTCCATAAAAGAATCACAGCTGTGCAAGCACTTCACAGCTTTGGCTGGAAAGCAGCATTTACGATGCACCACCTTCTTTCTTTGATGGAAACTGTGCTCTAGGCATGTAGAATTGATCTCATATTGAATCCTGCAGAAGATTTTAGCTTGAAGTGGTGACAAAGGTAGATGTTCCACGGATTACAGCAGGCTACTGTTCTAGGAGTGGAAAAGGACCCAAAGGGTAACACTGATATGTAAACTGGCAAAATGTATGCCTATACAATCATAATAGCTACATTTTAACTGTGAACAACTCAATAGTATCAACAAGGAGCCGGACATGAGACAAAATAACTCAGAACTTGAGCAGCAGAAGTGCTAGTGCAAAAAATCCAGGCTGACTTGGGTACAGCAAGTACTGCCTTGAAACCAATTTCTGTTCCTGCCATCATGCTATGTCAAGGGTTAGGGCTGGGCGAGTGACTATACGAATGACAGACACTCTCTATTAACCCTTTTCCCTTCCCAAAGGGGAAGAGAAAGAGAATAGGGCAGAGATACTTAGAGATCGGAAAACAAAAACAGCTTTAATAAAAATAATAACATAAAATAGATCCAAATATTACAAGTTATGTCGCAGTCAGACAGTGGTGCCCACAGTCACCAATGATGCTGTGCGCAGGCACTGGGGAAGTCCCAGAATGGACTTACTGGCAGATGGGAAATGGATTCAGGAGCTGAATTCTGGAACTAGATTCAGGAATGCACAAATTGGCACCAAAGGCAGAATGAGTAGAGTCCTCCTTGGATGTTGGCCATTGAAGAGGGGGCTTAACCTTTGTGATCCCTCAGCTCTACACTGAATATGACATATGTGGATAGGAATAACTACTTGGTCAGTTTAGGGTCACCTGTCCTGTCAGCTCCTCCCACAGGTGTGGCCTTCTACTCTGTACCCCTCAACATGATACACAAGATTTAGCAGTAACCTTGGTCAGCATACCAATCCTTGGTACTATTACAATCATCAACCACTACCACTACTAGAAGCCAACACTGTCTTTGAAAATATGCTCTTAACTTCATAAAGTGCAGTTACTTAGAAGAGGCTTAGCTGAAAAAGCAAAATTACTGAGGAGAATTAGTTCTGTTATAACTCAATCCAGGACAATATGTCAGAAAGCGAAGCATATGTAGACTTAAATAGATCGTTAGTAACAAAGCTGAGTGCACTTGCTGTGTAGGATCACTTAAAGATGCAGTGGAATACAGTGCGTACTGCATCTGAGTATTTGCTTGAATTATGCCAGAATTTTCTTCTGCTAGTGCAAATGCTGATCACAAACAGAAATGCAAACCAAAAATTTCTGTAACTTCTATATCTGTATAGATTTTAAAAAGGCTAAAATGTTTTAAAAGGACGGGTCTCCAGCTGGTAACTAAGGCTACTGATCACTTCTACACAGAACTGATGAAGCACGTGGGATGGCTCTTGTCTACTCTCCATTCTTTGGTCACATGAATCTCACAAGAGCTTGGGTTCTTATTTCTGATTCACATTATTAGAGCAGAACATTCACATCTGATCAAGCAGTAACACAGGCAAGTACTGACAGAGCTATTCCTGTCTCAGCAGCATTCCCCAAAGGCAGTGCTGTGAAGATGCCTGTTATGAAGAACCATATGCTTGACAAAGACTGAACTACCACTAGTATTTATCAAAGAAGGACAGTGAATGCACAATTTTTAGATATATTTATTACAAAACTGCATGTTTAAACCAGACTGGTCATATGTGCCTGCCTGTCTTAATTTGCATGTATATATGTGAGACAGCTTTAGACTGTTTTCTGTTAGCTTTTTGTCCCCCCTTCCAAAATGTCGATAAAGAAAGACTGAAAATCTCTTGCCTCATTCTGAAAGGAGAGCTGTGAGAGTGGCTTTCTGGTATACACCAGTAAAAACAAACTACATGTAGTGCAGGATCAAACAGAATGAGAGCTAATCAAGAGCCAAGAGAAGATCAAAGAAGGAACTACCTCCGATGTTTAAAGGGAAAAAATTACTTCTATTAAAAATATTTGGAAGGGAACATACCAATACCACAGGAATATCTCTCTAAGGACTTTATCTTAGTACATTTAAAAAGAGCAAAGAAAAGACATTAAAAAAAATCCTTAAACATAATCCACAGCCAAGGATTGTTATATAAAGAGGAAGAAGCCATCTAACAGCTCATTCCCTCATTTTCTTTCTATGATTCTATGGCAGTTGGACAAAAAAAAGGTGAACACATGCTTATTACACTTATTTTATTGGGAGTTAAATTTGAAGCATTTCCTTAAATTACTTTCCATTTCTCAAATATACGTCACAATATGCAAGCACATATATATACACACAAACTGTCAGCCTGGTCTGAAAGATCTGCTACAGTTTAGGAGGAGGCACATCTACTGTATGGCTAGGCTTCGCGAATGAAGATNCTGTATTTGTTTGGAAAAGGTATCACATGAATATCAGGTACCTTCATCACACAATGTTAGAAAATAAAATAGGTGTCAACCTCTGTTTCATTCATCTTGGAAAACCCTGAAACTCTTCACCATATTGTCTTCTTTAGTTTAACACAGCCAAAGAAGAGTACAATGAAAGCAACTGATTGCCTTCATCTTCAGCCACACGATGATATGAACAACATATATCTACAAGATGTAGTAACAGCATGTTTGGGCCTTATACAAACCCCTTAAGGTAGCAGTGAACCATTATCAGCACAGCGCTTCCTGCATTCTGTTTTGTTCTTTCAAGAAAGAAAAAACAAACCAGGCTATTGGAGAAGTTAGGACATAGTTTACACTAAATTTGTAAGCACCAGAAGTAAGGACAGAGAAAAGGCACCATAGATTTATCTTCTATGAATAAAAATGTTAGTCCTAATGAAACGAAGAAATTAATCTACATTATTGTTTATTTCAACCTGAAAACTTCACCCTGAGTGGGGTGCTCTGTATGACTGATGCAAATGCATCCAGTGTCACACAATCAAAGTAAACATCTCACCAATTTTCAAGTCTTACAAAGAATTTACCATTTGTTTCTTCCTCTAATGAAGTTCTTAGCATTTTCTGAAGAGCTGCTGTTGTTAGAGCAGTATGCTTGCCAAATGGTTTTGTAACATTAAAAAATGAAAAATGATCACAATCATTGCTGGCTTGTTTAGTTGTTGTTTTTTTTCACCACATGTACAAATGTAAATTTCATTTGCAGGCAAAAAAAGTATGAGTGGTACAAATGGAATCAGGAAGATGAAGCAGTTCACTGCAGAGTGTAATGACATGAGGTACAGGAAAAGTTTATTTCAGAGCTTCTCAGCACATGAGCAGAGATATACAGAGATATGTTTGGCCAAAGAGTTGATATTAATTTGAGTAACATGCCAGATCTACTTAACCAGGCACACTGCAAACTCTTAGCATATGTAGTGTTGGGTTATTTATTATCTGCCACATCTGGACCCACTTTACCAGATCAATAATTTCACTGATGCAAATGGGCAACATTTTGCATTCCAGCACATCCATTTAAATATTTAAGTGTATAAATACATGAGCAGTCAACAACATCTGACTGTACTTCAATATATACTTTATTTTCAGTTAAGCAGGTAGCTTACTTCTTCCCTAGATTTCAAATTTAGCACAACTGTACATGAAAGACCTGCACAGACATTTGGCAATCCTGCCAGAAACTGGATCCTGCTATTGGGTTATGACCCCTTCCTTGGCTTACACTTCCACGTGGCCTAGAGGAGAAGCACCATCGAATAATGCTTACATAGCATCACTGCATCACAGTTCATCAAAAATGTACTTTTAAGAATGCATTTGTCTCTGATAATGAGGTGCTGAGGAGGATATGGTGTGGCAGGTGCACGGGATTCCTGCCCAGCTGTGCCAAGCAACAGTGAAGGTGCTCACCATGTCCAACGTCTATAACAGAACCAGAAACTCGAGATCTCAGGGCTAATTTAACATTTCAAAAATATCAGCTCTTTGATACATAAAAGTGGTAAAATATGTACACAATGACAAAGATACAATTCTGTAGTTCTGCCTTGGTATGCTCTATATATTCTCTGATAAGGCATCCGTTTTCTGTTTTTATATTACTACCTGTCATTTAGATTTTAAAGTAAGAAAACGGAAAGAACTGAGATTGTGAAGAGGCAAGATGAGAACTAACTCAGCATAACATAAATACTCTGGAGCTGAACCATCTGTATATTTCTTGAACATTTTCATCTTAAAAGGAAAAGATTTTAAAGATGATACAGTTGAGTGAAGGTTATCTAATGATACTGGACCACATGGTGGTATTTACAGCTCTAGGTTACCACCTCCAATACAAAATACTCAGAGGTATGAGTATTACCTGCTAAAGGTTACCCTGATTTCCTTTATAAGTATCTTTTTAATTCAAATATATTTATGAAGCTTTGTGAAACAATCTTTCATTTATAAATATTTAATTTCCTCACTCCCAGTGAGGAAACTTTTAAGAAAATGTTGCCTGTGTCTTGAGGCACCAACAACCTATTGTGGCAGGTATAATGTTATATCCCCTCTAGATTGTGGGGTTGGGAGCATAAAAAAATTAGGGACTTTAGTGTTTTAGGATATCTTTTGTCACTTGTACTATTTTGTTTGTTTAGTGCTTTGTTTTGTTAGGAATTGGCATTTGTTTTTTTAGGACTGTTGAGCTGAAAGAGTCTTGGAAAATCTTGTTTTATCTCTTCCTCTGCAGGCATTTGCATATACAGGGACTGCATCCACAAAGGCGAGTAAAAGGCAAATTAGGTAAGCTATCAAGATGTCTTTAAGCTACCTAATTTACCTTCTTTCTCCCTGCAAAACATAACATTTTTCTGACCCTCTACTACAGAAAGGCCTTACAGTAGCTTAATATATTGCAGCTGTGAAAATAGAGCAAATTAACCCTTCCCTGAGAGACCAGCTTACACTTGTTTCTCTCCATCTACAGGAGTTCACACTTCACAGGGAAGATGTCAGAAGATTGTGAAATGTTCACTGGCAGAACAGCTGTTACAGATGTGCTCTCCTCATAGGTCAGAAAGGATTAGAACAGCAGACAGACCTAAGGGATTCCAGCCTTGACTCTGTCATTGACTTTGTCAGACACAGTCATTTACTTTAATGCCTTTCTCTGAGGTTTGATAGATTTTCTGTCCCTGGAGACCTGTAAATCAAAATCATCTCCTTTTCTAGAACTTGTGTTCCCATTCAGAGGCTCTTAAATCTTCCTGTATTTCAAGAGCAGGAGAAAAAAGCTTTTGAGATTCTGCTCCCACCTAGTCATGTAGAAACGTATGCTTTCTAAAGAATAAATGTTACTCCAGAAAGCCTGATTTTCTTAGGAAAATGGGAGAAGCGCTTTAGAGAGGAAGATATTTATTTCCCCACATGCACTATAACACATAACAATTGCAGTAATTACAAAAAAAAAAAAGAGAGAGAGAACAGAAAAGCAGGAGGAACAATTTAGCATTAGCCTAACAGGACCAATGTTAACAATTCAAACCGTGCTCATCTGCGGGAGAGGAAGCAGGCACATACAATACTCCCTGAAAGTCTCAGAGTATCCGTATCATTTTCTGAAATCATCACTATCACAAGAGTTCTCAAAAGGTTTTGGGGCACTCCACCTCTCTCGAGTGAAAGCTTGTAATACCATGTTATTAGGCAGAATGAGTTTCACAATAACTGACATGACAACACATGGATTGTCTCTTCCTGTTGCTCTTTCTGATTGATCAAGCTTTTGGCCCCAGATCTCCTGAGCTGCATGGTGGTGACAGGAGAACTGTTTCAACACTTTTCCAGCAGGGATGACTGAAAGAAAAACTTTTTCAGGTTTGGGAAAACAAAAAAACTGGGTATTTGCCTCCTAACTGCAAATAAAAAGCTTGGGAAGACCATCATCTGGGTAACCTGCAGTCTGCCATGGGAAAGCAGGCCCACAAAAACCAGAATGTGGGTGTTTTCGATGCATGCAAACAGCAGACAAGCGGAAATGCCAACAGTGCATACAGTTTAGCACAAGTTGCAGAAATACTTTTTACAGCTGTGGTAGGGGCAAAGAAATGCTGTCCTCCCTGAAGTATTAGAAAGTATTAATCCTAAATATCCTGTGATAGCGGATTCCTTCATGTTTATTCCAACAGATGCACTACTGGTGGACTTTGTTGCTGTGTAGCAGCAGCTCTCACCTTATACATATATGCCCAGGCATTGTTCTTGTCTGTGTAACACTTTGCAGCACTCCCTGTATTCCTGAGCGCAGTAAACTCTTCAGAGTGGACATTCTTTTGATGCTTAAACAGTGACTACTAAACAATAAAAGTTAAAGATGACTGAAAATACTATACAAATTTATAAGCCCCAAAATTGCGCTGAAACACGAAGTCTGGAAAGCCAAGGAAAAAACCCACATAAATTTCTTATACTGAATTAAAAAAAACCCAAACAACAAACTGTTCTCATTTGCTTTTCTGAGAACTAGATTCCTATTTAATCTTTTAGAGAAAATGATGAACTAATTCTATTAATTAAATTGCAAGTTGTACAATTCTATAAATGCACTTAAATTTGATCTTCTTGTCAAAGGGAAATGCAGACTAACGGCTTTTCTTCTGTCTTTATTTCAGTTTTCATTAGCATTAAAAACCTGATCTCATAGAATCATAGAATGGTTAGGGTTGGAAGGGACCTCTGGAGGTCATCTAGTCCAGCCCCCCTGCAGTGGGCAGGGACATCCCCAACTAGATCAGGTTGCCCAGAGCCCTGTCAAGCCTTGCCTTGAATGCCTCCAGGGATGGGGCCCCAACCACCAAACTGGCCAACCTGTTCCAGTATTCCACCACCCTCGTGGTGAGGAACTTCTTTCTAATGTCCATGTCTTTCTAATCTCCTGCAAGCTAGCTTTGTGTATCCAAAAATACAACCACCAAAACAATGTAGTGATGCAAGACAGACTTGGCACTCAGAAGACAGAAGGTTCATGCGATCAATAACAAAAGTTTCAAATTGTTAAAAAATTGCTCAAATGGAAAGCTGTTGGATGCAAGTAAAAATATCCATCAGTAATCAATATTGACACTCAAACATTATTGCTACTTCCATCATATACTTTTCATCTACTTCAAAGCACTGTAGAAATTCTAGAAGTCTCCTAATGCAGTACATACCTATCATCATCCTCCTATCAGGTATGGAGAAAGACATCACTTACATATCTCTGTCACAGGAGGAAAAGGTAAAAAAGTGGTGAAAGTTAGAAGAGCCACTATTAAATCCTCAGCACTAGTTTTCATCTCTTTTCAAATACAATGATTCACTGTTATCTGACTGCAAAAGGTTTTCAAGAACATAAAATTAAGGAGGATCTGGACAGCATTTCAGGACAAGAAGATAACTTCTGGGCTATCAAAGCCTATTTTTGACTGCAAATATCCTGGTATTTGGTACGTATGCAGCAGAACACATTGCTAAAGCTGAAGATGGCCTTGTGTAGGGAAATTTTAATCAATCTCAGGTTTTGGTGACCTTAATAACAGTTTCAGTTTATAAATGAAAAAGATTTGTCACATATATCCATTCAGAAGGGGTGCTTTTTGTTGTGTTTTGTTGTTTGGTTTTTTTCCTAAAAGGGTCTTTCATTCTTGCTGTATTCTACTCAAAGTACACACAAACATAATACATATTCCACTTCCAGGAAAAAAAGGCTGTATTTTTGTATTTGCAGGGGGAAACAAATGGAGAAAGGATGGTTTCTAGCTCAGTATCATCATGGTAACATCTCTGTTCTGTTTGGGCCACAGGATACCCCAGAGACTCTCCACTATGACTCAAAAGCCATCAGAAGAATGACCAACTCATCAATGGACAGATATGATTAACGGAAAGTACAATAGTGCTCCACAACACTACAAAAATCCCTATGCCTCAACTGCTCTGTTAGGAATAAAACCAGACCAAGAACAGCACCTTTCCTAATAAAA
>VWZO01013173.1:44114-61072 GCA_013396975.1 Bucco capensis
AACCCCTTCAAAAAAAAAAAAAAAAAAAAAAAAGAAAAGGGCAAAAGCTGAATCAGATAAAAATTATTTTACATGGATGATACTCAGCTTAGTGCAGAAGTAGGTTGTAGATCTTAAATAAACATAAAATAGACATCTTATATGTATATCTGATAGTTTTACCCCAGTAAAATACAATTCATAGAGAAAACATCCTTTGAATGGGGTAAACCAGCTCCTGCCTTAGTTGCCATCCTATCAGGTTACAAATGGGACATGGCTGCCCAGAGAGGTTGCAGAGTCTCCTTCTCTGTAGACTTTCAAAATCCACCTAGACATGTTCTTGTGCAACCTGATTTAGGTGAACCTGCTTTAGCAGAGAGGTTGAACTAGATAATCCCAAGACGTCCTTTCCAACCCCTACAATTCTGTGACTTTTCTATCCTTGACAAACAGAATGAGGCTGCAGACTGTTCTGCACAGTACTTCTACAGTAACATTTCCAGCTGAACTGTAAATATATATATATATATAGATATCCAATAAATTCACTGCAGAAAATAATCATGGTATTGATTCAGGGCAATTGCCCTTATTAATGAGTGAGAGAAATGCTGCCAAGAATCTGTCATTTAGAAATCAGAATCAGTACCTTAAAGAGGTCTTTGAAACTTGAATATATTAAGGGAAAATGCATGCCTCCATCTATCAAAAATCCTTCCTAAGGCTGTGGAAGTACCGCTACCTATATAACGAGTTACTCGTATAGTGCTTAGTTTTATGGCACTTATTTCCACGCAGCACGTTCTGGGTAGGATTCTTCACCTAATATGCTGAATTTCAGCACCCACTATGTTTACTTCTCCAAGAATTCAGCTGGTGTGTGATACCCTGCAACACATTCCGCCAGCTGCAAGAAGTACAGACAGTGATTTGAATATTTATCACCTCAGAGCTAATTCCTTTTCAGACTTTGAGCAACCTTTTCCTCCCACATTTCCTTGTTTAAGATGGACAACACCAATCCATATGACTTTGAAACTGTCCTCTGAGCTCAGCTGACAGCATCAGCTCCAGATACAAAACCCTCCAGTATTTACATCCTGTATCTCTAACATGAATGATGGCCTCAGACTTCAGCACCAAGTCTGGATCATAGTTACTTACAACTAAGAAACGGATAGTTGTTTATAAAACAGATTTCTGATACGTTTAGAATTTAAAGTAGTTTAAACTGTGGTTAAAGACTTAAGCATTGATTCTGCAGTATGCTCAAGTCATGTACCCTCTGTATCTTGCATGAAACTGTTTGCTTTTGAATAGATTATCACTTAAGAAGCTAGATTTTGCTCAAAAACTCTCCCAAAAAAGAATAGGGGGTTGGTTAACTTGCAGTACTGATGAAAATTCTAATGACAGGTGGTTTCAGTCACCTCTATCATCCACCATTCACAGACACTGAACCCTTTCTCAGAAACACTTATTTATTTCCTTCCTTCTCCTCTCATGAGATACCCTTGGATCAAGGGCTCCACAGCATAATCTGCTTTACAGAAGATACAAGTATACTTGCACAGAACAGACCCAATTGCTGTATCTAGGCTGGCAATCAACTGTCTGTCACACATGAGATAGATGTAACCTGGTTTTTTTTCCCCTTCCCCTTTCCCTTTTTTAATAACCACTGATGTCTCCAAGCAGAAAAAAAATGTTTCTTATGCTTCCTTAATTTTTCTATTATTGTCATTTTAGGACAGATCTATGTGATTTTGAAATTCATATTTCAAACTGCTGCTGTGAATTTCAAACTCAAGTTCAAACACAACAAAGTCTACAGATTTTCAGCTGTGTTGTTAGCACAAGAGGAGGTTGGATGTGGGAGAAGTCTGAGATTTTTTTAGGTTCATGTCAAAACCTGCTGTTCGTACGTTATTTTCTAATGGCAAATTCACACAGGACTGAATGTGTTCTTGATATCACTTGATAAAAATGAAACTGATACCCAATTTCATTACAACTCAGTACAGAAAACCTGTGGAACTCTTCTGCAAGAGAGGATATTGTACCTGGTGTTACTTATTCTTAGTGGAGAAACCACTACACAGGCTATTTTTCTCCATTTAATAAAAATCTCTCTCTTCTATGTTTTTTTTCATTTAGGCATAAAGAGAGGTGAACATACAGCAAAGCTCTACAGGCAACATTATAGACGAAGTTCAGAACACAACACACTTCAGTTTGAAATTGCACTCTGTAACCATTACTTTAATCTATACTGGAGTCTTTCCCTCCAAAGTCAATGGAAGAAATGTTATGTACAGACGTGGCTTATAAAGAATTTCTATATGTGAATTTACATGCACAAATCAAATGACTGTATTAGATCTTCCCAGAAGCTGATACTAATTTACATTAAGGAGAATGTTCAGCAACATTCTTTTCACATTCATAAATGAGATGTACAGCAAACATGGGTACTTTTGGGACATACAAACTTACATGTTTGTTGGCAAACTCTACTAGGCTTTCAGTCTTTCAGTTGGAATCAAGTAATTCTCCATTTTTGGGTTTTCAGTACTTTATCACAACTATGCACCTGCAATATCGTTGAGTGGTATTTAGTTTACATGTCCAGTGTTTAGTTTTTTCCTCCCTTAAAACATACTAAACACAAATTTCAGCTTGCTGATGAACATAAAAAATGAAGTTAAATATGCACAACAAATAAAGTCTCCACCTTAATTTGATACATAATGAGATCTAAAATATTACATGTTTTGTGGAGAGCACAAGACACCCTAAGTTTATAAACACTCCAGTATGAATTACAGATCCATAACTGGCAACCATATATTTTAATTGTACAATACATATTTTAAATAGAAATAAGTATATTAGCTACTTGTGCAAAATGTAATTTCAGAATAAAAAAAAATTGAGAAAAATTCCAGCAAAACAATAATTAAAGAGATTTGGAGTACACTTCCCATTGGCTCTGCAATATATTCATTTCTCAAGCTTTTGTATAACAGATTCCATCTTTTTTTTTTTAAAGTTCTACGAGTAAATACCAAAACTAATTAGCTGCACACTATTAAGTTAATGCACATTTATCTACAACAATTCAATTCTGACTGTGAAATAATCTTTCTAGCCCATAATTACACTCCAGCTTAATTAGCATAATTTCCACAGCACATTCTTTAACAAAGAAGCTGACATAAGGGTTGGTCTTAAATACCAAGGATATTCTAGACAAGTGGAAAAAGGGAGACAGGCAAAGCTGCATTAAACACCTATTACATTTTCAAGACAGTACATGTAAAGCAGAACATGAATTCAATACTATCTGAACTATCAGAAGCATCTGAAGATGCTTTTGCAGAAGATAAGCAAAACAATTAAAGGGCTTAAGATATCCCTCAGCCACTTTGCTTTTCCCCATCCTTTGCTGCTCCTTCATCCCCTGTCACTGCATCTCATCTCCCTCACCAAGGGCAGCCATCAATTACTCATTATCCCATTCATTGTATTAGTTTCCTTCAGAAAGAAAATGCATATAGCCTTGCATCTGTTACATTAATTTTACCACAGGCAGTCAATTCCCAATGATGAGAACCACTGTAGGTGATAAGGGAGACTGGTCTTCAGGCTCATTTAGTCGTTCATTTAGTCGTGAGGACTTAGTAATGAGAATTCCAGTTAGTCATAACTGGGCCACTTATGGACACTTCATTCTCAGGTACTTGGGCTGACAACACCAAACCGTTTTTCTATGGGCCAGTGTGAACAATGCGTATGCAGAGGTATGTGGACAATGGTACCTGAGTACTGCTGTGCTTGATGTGAACAAGCAGTTTTGGAGGAAAGGCTCTGCTACCCCTCAGTAAACCTCTGGCTCATCTTGTTGTTCTCCTGTCTAAGCCTGCAATGTGCTGGGTGTTAGTGGAGATCAGATTTAAAACCTCTACCATAACACAAACACTCATGAGTCTCTCCTGACAGTGAAGAACTAAAATGAAAAAAAAATGCTTGTGTCTTCACCTAACCGTTTCTAAATAAAGGTAATTTAAAATGAACTCTGACCTGAAATGCTCTTGGGTTCTGTGACGGATTTTGACTAAATATATGCTGTTGGTGGTGATATGCCTGCATTCTTCCATAGTTAGGAATGGTATAAAAATAATTTCACCTGTGAAGGACTACCATTTATTGTGTGAAGTAAGACACTGAGTAAGAGTTTCAAAATCACCAAGGTGATTTAAAGATGAAATCCTATTTTCATGTAACCTCATAAAGGATTTCAACTTAATCAGGTTTCCAAAATGCCTGACTCTCCTGAAAATGCAGACTTCAGCTTTTAAATCACACAGGCACTTTTAATAACTTTACTCACTCTAATTAACTCTTTATTTTGAGGTTATTATTAAGCAAGACCAGGACCAAAATGATCTCTGCATATTAATCAGTCACTGACCCCTGCTGCTGAAATGTAACATGTGAGGAGATGTCATAAAAATTCATCATAAATTCAGAGCAATGGAAATGGATAAATCAGTTCTTGGAGAAAAACAAATCAGCAATACCCATTTCAACTTACTGCTTTCTTAGAAATACATACAACTAGGCAAACTCTACTTGTTTAGAGTTTAAGATAAGGAAATACTTCATAAATGAGACTATAAAATAACTTCAAGTATGATTCAGACTTATAAATGATGTATCATCTACCATCTCCAGGCTATGTAAACACAACCAGTTCAAAAAGTTCCAGAACCACAAGGAAAACCGAAGAAGATGCCCCAGGAACCTGCTCTGCTGATCATTCTACCTTCCCTCCAGGAGTGACAAAATCTGATCTTGAAGTAGCCCCTGCTTTGACAGAAGTGGGGAGGGAGGCAGCAAGTGCACCTGCAAAATCTCCTTGGCCTTTGAAACCAGGGCTGCTTAGGAGGGTGCTCCCAGGCCAGGCATTTTGTTGCCTGCCCTTAACCCACACCAGCCAGGTCCAGCCACAGCTCTGCAGCTCCCATCAGTTTGCAACACAAAGCCAACAGCAGCTGAGCCTTTTGTTAAAGCCACCCCTTTGAAATGGAGTAAAACACTTCAGAAATCACAAGCTAGTTTGTCAGAAGCCAAGTAGTAAGCTTTTCTAGAAGGTTAACTTTTCTTGTTATAGTTAAGAACAGAACACACAAGCAATAAAACCACACATAATTTTCAACAGACTTTAATTACCTTTGCTAATAAGATTTCACTTCAGCTATCTGTTTACAATCTGGTTATCTAAAAAGATACTAAGGTAGCTGAGATTATCAAAAGATGCTAATGATTTTTGTCTCCTAAACTACAGAGTCCTGGCTGTAAGTGAGTCTTTGTCAAACTCTACACCCAAAATTAGTGCACCTAAAATTACTAGCCAATTCTGAATATCTTGGTCTGCTATGTTTGTCTTGTTCTTTCTCCTTACAGTTATTTAGCTCTGTCAATTCTTCCTTCCAGAGCATTAGAGCACTGAGAGAAGAAAGAAATTCAGCTTCAGCCTTCAGTCCTGCAGCTTTGAGTCAGGAGATAAAGAGCTATGGCTTGAAGACACGAGATAAAAGCAAAGCAATATACTCACAGCCACAAACTCAATGAATTAAACTAAGAAACAAAACCCTGCAGGTCAGGCAGAGATCATGCAGAGTAAGCACAGCAAGAGACAAGGAAATGGGAGGCATAGAAGTACTGTTATCTTTTCCATGTCATTTCACCTCTGTATACATCTGGTTTGCTATGTATATAAAAAAAAAAAACCCTTCTGAAAGGCTCTTCAGATAGATTTTTAGAGCTTGCTGTAAAAATCTCTAACTCCAGGGCACGTTATTAATGGTGCTACTGCAGAGGTGCAGAGTGGTCACCAAGACTTGGACGGTTCTAAAGAGGGTTAAGATCTAAGACAAAAAAACCATCAGGAGTCACATTATTGATTACAATTTCCTTGGAATAGGTTCCTTGTACCCCAGTCCTGAGAACTGACACTGCCTGGGTAACATATATATCTACAGAGAGAATTTATTTTTTTTAAAAAGCCTTATCTTATTAGAAATAATCCCAGTGTATGCAGCTGCAAAAATTGAGGATAGCATGCAATAAAATGACACCTTAAGGCAGCATTTTACCTGCCCTGTTACCAACCTGTCAATAAAATACGTGAATGCGTCTCACAGATGAACACCTGAGGAGGTTTCATGACTGTTTTAGCAATTTAAGACTTGCTTTTAATTTTTAATCTGATAACGGAATGACCCTTTTATACCAAGATGGCAAAAGGATTCTCTGCCTGAAAAGTTAGGTTTTACTTTACATACTCTCAACAGCAATTTCATGACAAATACTGAACATGTCTGGGATGCGCAAACAGCACAGCAGAGTATTTATGTGATATCCCTCACCAGACTCACCTCTACCTATGAGCCTTTATCACCACCTATTGAGCTGTCTCCGTTGTTTATCTAAATACTACTACCATCATCTTCCATAAAAACACTCTTACCATAAGCAGGTAAGGAGCTTACATTTCCAGAGAATCCTGCTAGCCTTGGTGCTGATTTCCTTCTGGGTCAACATGGGATAACATTTTTAACTGTCAAAATTCCAGTTATCAACATGACTACTCAGCACTAGATTTACTTTTCAGATAGTTTAAATTTTACAGTGAAGCCATATATTTACATGGCATGTTCTATTCTCAGTGATAACATAATAAAAATATTAAAGAGATTCTTTTTTTAATTGAAATTAATTGCAATGTATTTTACTAGTTAAATCATAGAAGGGATTGGAAGGGACCTCAAGGATCATTTGGTCCAATCTTTCTTAGCAAAAGCACAGTCTAGACAAGATGTCCCAGTACTCTGTCCAGCTGAATATTAGAAGTGTCCAATGTCAGGAAATCCAATACTTCTCTAGGAAGATTATTCCAGTGGCTGATCGTTCTCATTGGGAAAAGCTTCTCTCTTGTGTTTAATCAGAATCTCTCCAGGAGTTACTTCTACTCATTACCCCTTACCTTTTCCATGTAACTCCTTGTAAAACAAGAGTCTCCATCTTCTTTGTAGCCACGCTTTAAACACTGCAACACAGCGATAAGATCTCCTCTAAGCTTTCTTTTCTCAAGGCTGAACATTTTTCTGAGCCTTTCCTCATCTAGCAGCTTCTCAGCCCTTTGATCACCTTTGTAGCACTTCTCTGGACCCTCTCCAGCCTGCCCACATCTTTTTTGTATAGCAGGGACCAAAACTGAACACAGTGCAGCCTGACAAACACAGAGTAGAGTGGGATAATGACTTGTTTATCCTTGCTGGTTGTATTGGGTTTGGCTGAGATGGAGTTAATGTCCCCATAGCAGTTGTTCAGAAACACTGTGCCTTGGGTTGAAGATAACCTGTGATGTTGTGACTGCTGCAAGGTTGGCACAGTACCAAGGGGACGGGGTGGACGAGATCCTGGGAGGGGACACAACCAAGACAGCTGACCCAAACTGACCAAAGGGCTATTCCATACCATATGACGTCAGCTCAGGGATAAAAGGGAGGGATAGAGGGAACAGTGGTAAAATGCTCGCCTAGCATGCGGGAGACCCAGGTTCAAGTCCCTTTTGGATGCGACCCAGCATCCTGTTGGTTTTCTTTACCACTGCAGCACGATGTTCACTTATTGATCTCACCCAACATGACCATCAGCTGCCATATAGATCCCAGCCCGTGCTGTACTCCTGGATGTTTTCTCAGGTGCAAAAGCTTATGCTTGTCCATGTTGAACTACATGAAGCTCTTGTTAGCCCACTCTTCCAGCCTATACAGGTCTTCCAGCGTGGCTTTCCCTTCCAAAATGTCCACCTTTGCACTTACTCCAGTGTCATCAACAAACTTCATCATGGTACACTGAATCCCATCATCCAGATTATTTACTAAAATGTTACACAGCATTGGGCCTAATACCGATTCCTGGGGGACACCACTTGTGACAGGTTGCCTGTGTGAAAGAAGCTATTTGCCATCACTCTCCGGGTGCTATCAGCCAGCTTCCCCATCCACCACACAGACCACTTGTCGAGTCCACAATAGATCAGTTTGGCTGGGACAAAGCTGTGGGAAACAGTACCAAAAGCCTCAAAGAAATCCAGGTTGACAATGTCCACTCTTCACCCCACATCAACTGAGCAGGTTACTTTGTCACAGAAGATCAGGTTTGTCAAGCATGATTTGCCCTTGGTGAATCCATACTGGCTTTTCCCAATCACGTGCTTCGTTTAACTATAATTGCAATTTATGTGTTAGAGTTTGACAGTGCATTTTGTCTAATATAGTTTTTTTCACAAATGGTATCTGCAACTGTACAAGGCATAGCATCAGAGTCTCAGGGGACTGCTTCATGAGGAAAGGACAATATAAATGAGGGAGAACCAGGAACATAATATGTACTTTCCCGTTACACTGAAGAAGACTTTTGAGAGTTGGAGACCAAATATGCTACCTGCCTATTTCACAGAATCATAGAATGGCCAGGTTGGAAGGGATCTTAAGGATCATCTAATTCCAACCCCCCTGCCATGGGCAGGGATGCCACACATTAGACTAGATTGCGCAGGGCCACATCCTGCCTGGCCTTGAACACTGCCAGGGATGGGGCATCCACAACCTCTCTGGGCAACCTGTTCCAGTGCCTCACCACCCTCCGGATAAAGAAGTTCCTCCTAATCTCCAGTCTAAATTTCCCCTCCTTCAGTGTGTAACCATTCATCCTTGTCATATTACAATCTGACCAGTTGAAAAGTCTCTCCCCTTCTATCTTATAATCCCCCTTTAGATACTGATAGACTGCTATAAGATCCCCTCCCAGTCTTCTCTTTTCCAGGCTGAACAACCCCAACACCTTCAGCCTATCCTCATAGGGAGGTGCTCCAGTCCTTTGATCACCTTTGTGGCCACCTCTCGACCCGCTCCAACAGGTCCACATCTTTTTTATGCTGAGGAGCCCAGAACTGGATGCAGTACTGCAGGTGGGGCCTCACGAGGGCAGAGTAGAGAGGCAGAATCACCTCCCTAGATCTGCTGCTCATGCCTNCCGCAGGTTGGACTTGATGATCCTGGGGGGGGTCTTTTCCAGCCTTGGTGATTCTGTGATTCATTTACAGAGGGAGGCCCTTCACTCCCCCAACACTCACCCAGGGCTGCCAAATCCTGGTCGTTGCGGGGGAAGTTTGGCTGCCAGTAAAGACTGAAACAAAGAACTCATTGAGCAGCTCTGCCTTCTCCATATCTTTCATGACTAAATGTCCTTCCTTATTCATTTCATGAATACCGATCATGGAAGGAGGAAACAAGTCTGGTAGAAGTGCTACGGGGTATCAATCAAGAAGTAACATTAAACCAGGTAACAACTAACTGAAAGGTAACTGAACTAATCAAGCCCTTTCTGATCTTCTTTATTCACTGTCTGGGTAACTAATTTTTAAGAAGTTATTTATTACCACATTAAACCTCCTCCTATGTCTTTCCAAAACTATTGTTGGTTGATTGTAAAACTCATGATCCAAACAATGTTTCCCTAACTTTCAGGGTTTATTGGCAAACTGCAGGCCTACCTTTTTCCTATCTACACATTTCAGAGTTAAGATTTTAAGGAAAAAAATTGCTCTAAAAGGCATACTGTGAGGTAAAGTTATTAGCCCTGCACATTTAAAACATATCCACTGCCTGCTTCTTTGGTGGGTAGCCATATGCCCATGATCTCCAGCTGTGACTGGACTGACAAGACAGTTCCCTACACATCAAAGTGTTAAATCAAAAACTATACCATAGTTTACTGTGATGATTCAGCATAATCTAAACAGTCCAAAGCCTCATTCAAACTCACAAGGCAACACTCAGATAAATTACCCTCCATGACTACCTCATGCCTCATGCCACATGTCCAGGCTGCTGAACATTCCTCTGGAAGGAAACCTGTATCTGCCCACTCAGACCATGGCTGGATCAGTGGTGTCCAGCCCTTAGAGAAGCACTGGCTGAAAGAGCTGCTGAAATGATCAGAGCAGTTTTAGCAAATTCCATGTTGTACATACATACAATTAATACTTTTGTTCTACAGACAAAAACTAGTAAGATTTCTAAAAACACTGTCATTAAGTATAGTGCAGAACATATCGACACGTCTCATTTGAATCTGTGCAATATAAATAGCATCTGTCAGTCACAGAATGGTAACCACTGAACTCAGCAGATTTTAAGCTTCTGACAAGTTACCAAGTATCTATCTTAATGGAACTTAAGTTCAGTTCAATTGTTTGGCATACAGCTCTTTCACCACCCAGTGCCAAGAAAAAATTGGGATCAGTGTATCACACTAAAACCAGCAGTGGGGTAGCTGCCGGCATTTTGTCTCTACAGGGAAATGTGTATTTTAACTGCCAGAGCTAGTCAACTCTGAGCACATGCCATTTGTGTGCAATGACATTCTGTTAGTAAACTGCACTACTGAGCAATCCCAACTTTATTAGATGCTTAAATCCTAATTTGTTTCAGGTTGACATGACATAGTATGTTTCGGCTCCTGCTGTTAGTGATATTGTTGCAACGAAGAAAAAAATCCATCTGTGTCTTCCCACACAGGCAATGACTGTGAGAACCTGTGTGCTAATGGATTTTTTTGCTGCTCTGGAGTATGAAGACATTAAAATTAATCTCTATCACAAACATCATGAATGAGTATTTTTATTTTCCAGTAGGTTTTTTTTTAGTAGTTGTTGTAGAAATATACGTCTTACCTAGACAATTATGTTTTTCTAAAATCTTCAGTTTTATCTTGTATTTTTAAATGATGAACGCTGCTGTGGATCATGTCGCTGGGTCATTGCACTTGTTTATAAATCAAATGTTTTGAGTTTGACTGGCACTGTTGGGACAGTATGGAAAATGGCAGTTGGTCACGGAGAATTACAGACATGATCTGAAAGGCTATTTGGGGCACGCTTGCTACCATCATTTAGCACTGACAAAGCAAAAGCTCAGCTGACAGAAGCAAGGACTAACACTTCCATGGACAAAAGGACAGTGTGTAGTAAATCTGGCTGCTTAAATTTAATTAAAAAGGTGTAACCTTATGAGTGGAAGGATTCTCCAGTAAGAAAATACAGCTTACTGGTGGGTTAGATTTTAGGAATTTGTGGAGTATTGCATATGGGATAGTATCTTTTACTCAACCAAAAATTAAGGCCTATAGTTTTGACAATAGTAGTAGCAGAAGAATGGGCACCATCTGATTATCACAGTATCACAGTATGTCAGAGGTTGGAAGGGGCCTAGAAAGATCATCTAGTCCAACCCCCCTGCCAGAGCAGGATCACCTAGACGAGATCACACAGGAATGTGTCCAGGCAGCTCTTGAATGTCTCCAGAGAAGGAGACTCCACAGCCCTCCTGGGCAGCCTGTTCCAGTGCTCCATCACCCTTACTGTAAAGAAGTTCCTCTTGATGCATGACATAAACCCCGCTTTTACCTTTCATATCTAAAAATAATATGGAATATATAAATTAATCCTACATTATGTTCAGAATGATGAAATGGTTGTCATCAAGATTTTTGACCTGAAGATCTCTGTACTTCAACAAAACTATGATTAGTGCCTATTCTTTGCAAGTTTTCAGTAAGAAGGTCTGATGAAAAGAAACAGACCTTTAACAGGCAGAGGTTACTGGACAATTCCTAAAACATGCTTGTTTTTAAAAAACAGCAAGCATTTCAGTAAAGGTTAAGGCCTGCTATTATGTCAGTACCTAAAGGGGGATTACAATATAGAAGGGGAGAGGCTTTTCAGCTGGTCAGATTGTAATAGGACAAGTGGGAATGGTTAATAAGATTAAGGAGGTGAAATTTAGATTGGAGATTAGGAGGAACTTTAATACCCGGAGAGTGGTTAGGCACTGGAACAGGTTGCCCAGAGAGGCTGTGGATGCCCCATTCCTGGCAGTGTTCAAGGCCAGGCTGGATGTGGCCCTAAGCAACCTGGTCTAGTGATTGGCATCCCTGCCCATGGCAGGTGGATTGGAACTAGATGATCTTTAGGGTCCCTTCCAATCTGGCCATTCTATGATTACAGGAATTTCAAGTTTGCTTTCAGAAAAATACATTTATTAATAATTTTAAAATTTTAGAACTAAAAAGTCTCTCTTTGTACTATATTCTATCTACTCCACAAATGACAAATCACTGTGACATATGAATCAGTCTCACATCTATTAACTACACAGATTCACTTTATGATTAATAATGTTTAAATGTTGCTTTCACATTCTTCCTACTTCTAAAAACTGCCTAGTTATTACAGTAGTATTAAGTCTTTTAAGAAAAAATCAGGGAAGACATCTCTGGTTTAGAATTTCACTAATAATTTGAGAAATACTTTGTATCCACTAACCATGGGCTGAGATTAGGGAACTGATTTCCAGATTTGAGAACACTGGTTTCATGTATCGCTCAGTGGATATCAGGAAAAATTTTTAAAAAGAGATCAAATTTAATGTCACGTCTGAAAAATAAAATTTATCAAAATTTGGAACAAAATTCAACGTTAATGGTTGGACTGTGAAAAACTTTATCAGAACTTCTTACTAATCCTATCTTGTGCTTCTTCACATAAAACTTGTAAATACAGGGGAGAAGAAAAATGTGTCAGATTGAGGCACTCTCAGCATTCCAAGTTCTTCTCTTTCCTCAAGGAGTTATGCCACCACAGATCTCATTCAGCATATAAATTCTGGCAAACCTTGCTGTCTTAATAAGAAGAAGATTCTTTCCTGACAGCAAGTACAATTTGGATTAACAGGAAGACGAAAAAAAGAGTTAGTTAAAACAACACAAGCACACAACTAAACATTATGGTAGTTTCTAGAATAATGTATTAAAATAAAAAAATTATCTGATTCGACTTTGTTATTCCTGCTTTGGTCTTTGCATTGAAAAAATGTCATAAACTGGATTGTGAGAAGTCAAATTATAAAAGTAATTCCAATTATATATTTTAATATCCATTTTAAGTTAATGGGAAAATTAATAAATTTCTTTTTAAAAGCAACGAAGGTTTATGCGATCTGCTTCTCCATTATTTTCAGAATTCACAATTTGCTTCTTCAATGAAGAGTAAGAATTTGATTTAGATAAACACAATTATTTACATTCTTTCAGCAAGTGTTTCTCAGATGGACTGGAAAACAATTACAGTCTGGATACCCAAAGGAATAGCAAAATTCTTGCAAACAGCAATCCATACAGAGAATTTTAACTAGCTTCTGCTTTCCTGTGTTAAATTTAATGCACAAATGGTGTCTGTCCATCTTCTGAATAATTCTGGAGAATATTTTCTTGCATGTTATCCTTGTTCAGCTATCAAGTACTACATTTTTTTGCACTTCGCCACAGAAAAGAGTCTTGCAAACTATAGTAGCGCAAATATAATATCAGAGCTCTAAAATATCTGATTTGCCATCCACTATATTTTTCATTATTACCACTTCACATTCTTTTTCAAACACATTATCAATCCATATGCAAATACAAGTGTTTTACTTATTGACTGTTCTAGTTCTTTAATATTTCTCTGATGTACTGCAAGGAGGGCTTCCAAACAAGTATTGTGCATGGATTTCATTGCTATGCTTCCTCACTCTTTCTTCCACTTTGTTAATAAGGACACCTCATTTAGAAAGATCAGATATAGATATTCTTTTCAAAAAGGTATTTTTCTACAACCTAAAGCACAAGCTTTAATAATCATGCCTAATTTAAGGCCTTCAACAAACTCTCAGAACAGATGACAATACTCAAACTGAAAATAAGTGAATTAATTTGAGTCACATTTCATGAGGCACAGCATGAAACGCAAAACTACATCCTAACAGATTTAATATAAATACATAAAATGCCCAACATACTACTAGAATATTAAAATTGCCAGACAGATTCAGAAGCTAAGATACACAAAAATTATAGATCTGCATTCCCTTTTCTGTAGTAGAAACAAACAAGATGACAATCATAATAAAACAATGGTTATAGAAGATTTATGATTGCTACAGATTAATAATTAAAATATGAATCAGTCCTTTAGGAAAACATCCAGGCTATGAAGAAATAAATATAGCAAGATAAAACAGGGATAAGTAAATGAACTGTTTTAAGTCTTGTATACTGGAAAAAATCATGTCATCTGCACATCTGTGTCAAAGTCCAATCTACTGGAACACAGCTGAATCATTCAGCAGTGATCAGCAGCTAAATAGCTTTCCTTATGCAAAACTCATTCTGACACAAAATATCTTTGAAAACACAAGTCATCTATTCTGAACAGAGGAAAACAGAATAATGTACTATTATACTGCAACCAAGCACAGATATATAGCCACTGTAATGGAAAACAAAATATAATGACGAAAGCTGAGGAAGAGTTTCTGCAAAATACCTGAAGGACCACAATAGCTTATCACAGCTTAGCATGCTTCAAGCCAATTGCACAGTTAACCCACAGAACCACTTTTAGTTAAACGGGGAACTGCTTGGTATAATCAGGTAAGAATGCACATGAACTTTGCTTACTTGTGTTGAAGATAATGGACTTTTGCTGCACTGGTCCTAAGTGGTTAAAGCTACTCAGCTCAGTGAGGCTGAGGTCACAGTTTCTGGGAGCAATAAACCACTCACCCAAAGAGGTAATATGGGACGAATGCATGTTGGCACAGTCCAGTCAACAACCTGGTGCTCTTGGTAACAACTTCTTTAAGAATCCTGATCTCAGGGTTCAGGGAAGATCATGGGAAATGACTAGCAAGTAAATTCAGAGATGCCCCAGAGAAGGTGGACCTACTTAAGCCTTGCCAACTGAAAGAATACCCTCAAAAATTGGATGACTGTAACCAACCCTTATGGATAAGGGCAGTAAGATAGACTCAAGTTGTGATCCGACTCTCCCTAAGCATGACTGATTCTTGATCAGAGGACGCAGCTGGTTTTGGTCTAATTTCCTTAAACTAGGGAAATTGTGATCTATTTGAGTTTTTGCATTTTTTGTATTTAATAATTGACACTTAAAGATGAGAAAGTCCTAATACAACACTCTCCAGTAAATTGCTTGTTTAAATTGAAAACAAAACTGCCAGAAATTCTGTTTTGAGTGTGGCATATTGTTTAATGCTCTTTCTATTTCAAGAAACATAATCTAGTGGGTTTTTTTTTCAGTAATTTAAAAGACATTATGTGAATATATTACTTTGTGTAATATAAAAATATTCACGTTTTTCTTTTTTCCCTCTTGCAGCAACAAAAATTCAGTCTTATTGCTGAATTTTATGAGTAGTATCAATTAGAGAAATTCACTCAGAAAGTATTGAGAGCAGCAGGAAGGAGGGAGGGAAGGAAGATACAGCTGAAAATGCAAAACCAGAAGGAGTGCAAGAAGTCCTTGCTGCAGGCAAGGCAAGTCCTAGTGTAGACTGAGCAGAGCTGTTGGGAAACATAAATGAAAGTGCACTGAGAAGATAAACCGAAGTTTGGATATAGCGGGAATTTGGCAACATCTGCAAATTTGCTGAGCAGGTAAATCACTGTGATACAGAAACCATCTTAAAGAACCACTGTTACACATATAGATAGAAAAATAAAGTTAGACCTTCAGCATCTATTGCACATCTCATGACAAATACATGTCTACAGGTAAGTAGCCTGGATATACCATGATGTGAACACTCTCTTTGGGAGCTTTTTTGAGGGGACTGGACTGAAGAATCTCAGAGAAACACAGTCCAATGGTCATGGGAGTCTCTTCTATATGAGACATTAGATGCTGGAAATAAGCAGCCTGTACCAGAGGGATGGAGCTCATTTGAGCCTTGACAGAATCAACCTGTTAGCACTTCAAATCCAGAAGGTCATGTGTGAGCTTAGTAAGTGGGGGCTGAAAGGAATAAGGGTAGAAGATGGTGTCTGCAGAACAGTACATGGACTAGGACGAGTCTTCTACTATTAATGAAGACAAAGATATATTAAAACTCCTCTTTAAGGGGTTCATAACAGAAGGTGCAACTTTTGATTCTGATGGCATGCAACCTCTTGTTTGAACCGTTGCAAATGGAAGACTCATTTTGTAAGTGACTAGAATGTATTTTGGTTCAACATATCTATGTAAAACATAAAGGCTAGAATATCACTTAAATTCAGAGAAGGAAACTACAGAAGGAGGAAAAATACTGTCTTAATAAAAAATGGTAGCTAATATACTTAACAGAGTATGTATGCCCCGTTAGGACACGAGAAGTAAAACACTATGATAGTGCAAACAGAAAAAACTGTCCCAGGTGAGGTGTAGTGAAGAGGAATTCAGAAGGCACCTGAAGTACTGATCGCATCACATCCATGAGATGACTCAGTATCGCAGTATGTCAGGGGTTGGAAGGGACCCAGAAAGATCATCTAGTCCAACCCCCCTGCCAGAGCAGGATCACCTAGATGAGATCACACAGGAATGTGTCCAGGCAGCTCTTGAATGTCTCCAGACAAGGAGACTCCACAGCCCTCCTGGGCAGCCTGTTCCAGTGCTCTGTCACCCTTACTGTAAAGAAGTTTCTCCTCGTGTTAATACTAAACCTCCTGTGGTCCAGCTTGCTCCCATTCCCTCTTGTCCTAACATTGGATGACATTGAGGACAGCCTGGCTCTCTCCTCCCGACACTCACCCTTAACATATTTATAAACACTAATGAGGTCCCCTCTCAGTCTCCTCTTCCCCAGGCTGAAGAAACCCAGCTCTCTCAGCCTGTCCTCATAGGGCAGATGCTCCACTCCTTTAATGACCTTGGTGGCCCTGTGCTGGACTCTCTCCAGCAGCTCCCTATCCTTCTTGAGCTGGGGGGCCCAGAACTGGACACAGTATTCCAGGTGGGGCCT
>VWZO01013173.1:61124-71537 GCA_013396975.1 Bucco capensis
CTAAAGTCAAGAAAAACCACATCCACTGCCTTCCCCTCATCTATCCATCTAGTTATGCCATCAGAAAAAGCTATCAGATTAGTCAAGCAGGAGTTCTCCTTGCGGAATCCATGTTGACTACTCGTGATGAGCCTCCTTTCCTCCAAATGATTGGAGACGGTGGCAAGTACAAACTGTTCCATCACCTTTCCAGGGATAGAGGTGAGGCTGACTGGCCTATAGTTACCTGGGTCGTCTTTGTTGCCCTTTTTGAAGAGTGGGATAACATTGGCCTTCCTCCAGTCCTCAGGCACCTCTCCCGTTCTCCAGGATCTCTCAAAAGATTATGGAGAGCAGCCTAGCAATGACCTCTGCCATTTCCTTCAGCACTCTTGGGTGCATCCCATCCGGACCCATGGACTTGTGGATGTCCAGTTTGCTCAACTGATCTCTGACCCAAACCTCATCAACTGAGGTAAAAACTACTTTCCTCCCATCTTCCTCAGTAATGGAAGAACCATTTGCATAGAGGTGAAGGACAATTGCAAGCTAGCATTTAAATTGCTCTGCCATGTGCAATGTCAGTAAGAATCTATGAATGGAGAGCTTTAGGAATTCTTGTGCATTTGTCATTTAATTCCAAAAGCTGAAAATACTGTATAAACATCAATTTACTGAGATGGATAAAATGGTACAGTTCAGGAATAAAGTCACTTCTGATTCAGACTCAATGGTTACCTAAAAGTTTCTAAATGCTCAGAAAGTACATTATTATTTCAGTGTAAGGGTAGAATAGACTTTGGAGATATCTAATAATCTCACAAAAGGAAAAAATAAAGCCAGAGACTGTTAATGACTAAAAAAGAGTCAAGGCTTTGGATTTTCTTTCTCTGCTGGCACTCCCCTACCATCACTCTGAGCTCAGAAGCTGACTCAAAAGAAAAAAATAGTCTCACCTGTTGTGTTCTCAGCACTATTCTTAGAAAACCTGTATCTGAACATGCATTTGGCAGTTTCCTGCAAAATTAGAAGATCTAAAGAGATGGAAGCATAAGCTGGTAGAGCAATAGAGCAATACTACAAGTTAAAGTGAGAGTCATATTAAGAATTCTTTGCTGAACTAATCACCATTTTCTAGGCTTTGTTACATAAAAAGAGAACAAAACTCCAGACAGTGACTAATAAATACTTGGTGATTTGTTACTAAGGCAGCAATTGTCAAATATCTACAAAAGACTACAAAATCTTCATAAAAAAGTACCGCTGTGAAAAAACAAGGGGAAAGGGGCAAATGGGAGAAAAGAACAGCAAGGAACTCTAAAGTAATAAATCAGCTAAGGAGTTTAGCCTCTTGGTGCTTTCCCTTTAGAGATTTTGTATGACTCGCACCAATCCTTAAACAGTTCAACAGTCAAAATGTCTCTTGTTACTCCAGAGTCTTAGGGCCAAAAATCAGTTTTTAAGTCCATCTGAAACTGTTTAAACAAAGAGCTTGAAACACTTCTTAACATCTCATTGAGCTTATTCTAACTAGTGACTGCATGCAGTAAAATCAGATCACGGGCATACATACATCCATCAGTGAATATGATTCAGACTGGCTACTGACCACCACAAACAACTATTAACAATGATAATATTTCAGCTAATTTTTCAACCCTCTAGTACCTACTTTTTATTGAAATCATAACCACATACTTTGTGAAACTCAGAAGTATGCTTCCAAAATACACTCAGATTATACATCAATCCCAGCTGAATGCCTTTTCCACACTATTCAAAAATGGCCTCAAATGCTCTTCATTACTAAACAAGTCATTAAACATTTATGCTTACAAACATGCAACCAACTGAAATGCCAGATAAACTACTGAGCTGTTCTTCTGGATTGCCAACACTGATGCTATCTCTATCGAGCTGATATTCACCAACATTAACTCAGAGTGAGAGAAGAGATCAAGATCAGTAAATGACATCTTGAAACATGAAATCTTACATACTGCAGTTGAGTTAACTTGGATAATAGCTGGAATCCTCAGTACAGAGCTGGTACACATTTTGGAAACACATAAGCCTGATTTAAATGATTTTGACCTGTTTGGTGTGGTTGCACTTGATCTTCTGTATTTGGTCTACTTTAGCGAAGTATGTAGAAACAATCTACACATATACAAACAGCTAAATCCAAGCTGTACTTTGTTTTCAAGACCTTCTCTATATATAGTATGTTAATACATTTTTAATTTTACCCCAAGTAAATCGTAACACATAGAAATCTGAGAAGCAATTCCATCTTAGGTCATTGCTTGAACTGTTATTTCTTTCCTGTTGAATCAGGCTGGTGTGATCTGATGTCATACCACTGCAAATGTGGAGAGGAGGCACTTGGTTACTCCAAGATACAAAAGTTCATCCGTAAGAATATGAGAGGGAACACTGGGTCCTTGATATTCTTTGGACTGTCTGGGATTTTTCACTCTAAAAGGCAAGACTATTACTAGTACTTTTAACATTTTCACAGTGATTAGGCAGTTTTGGCTTGAGGAATCACTGATTATGAGAGACAACTGAAGAGATTATAGAAAGAGCCAAAATGTCGTCATCGTGGCTAGACTTCATGAACAAAGATCCAGGGAGGGCTCCACCCATGCTCCTCATCAGCGCCTTTTACAAGCGTGCTGATAAAAAGAGGATAGCAGATAGCACCCTCGAGCCTGCACAATGGATTCTTTTTAGGTGAGACACAGCATGCACAGAGCTGGACCCACCCTTTAGTCCTAAGGTTCATCTGCCAGGGCCTAGCAAGCTTGGATGCTGGCAGCGAAGTCCTTAGGACGGAGTTTTAACCTCTTAGATGGAAGGCCTTACAGAGCTAAACAAGCTCCATCTGCCCGGGTTTGGAATCAGAGTTGTCCTTCTCCTAGGATGACTGCCAGAAGGCTAATGAGCTCATCCTACCCATCCAAGGATTATAGGAACATGGGTATCACTCCCCACACTTTACCGTGGGCAATGAGTTTAATGCTCCCTCTGCTGTCAGCACAGTTATCGCACCAGGGACCACAGGAGATCCCAAGTGATTTTCAGACAGTGCCTGAAAGAGTCAAAATATGGAACTGAAATCTAGCATGTATGAGGTAAGCTTCTTAATCTGAATGGAGAAAGGGAATTTTTTAAAGATAACCTCAGAAACTGTAAAACCAACTAAGAGAAATCCCAAGATTATCTTGATTATACTTTAAACTAAAAAGGATTATCCTAATTAATGAATGCACATGAATCCTGCCTTTTCAATAATTATTTGCCTGTTGTTATACCAGATGATCAGTTTATTTCACTTAATTACTATGGTGCTAGATTTTTAAAGTACATTTTCCAACTTGTTTATCTATTACCCCCACATATATACACACTCACAGCAAGGTATTTTGAGATGTCAAACAACAACAGCAGATCCATGATTTCAAGCAGTACAAAGGTCACACGTAGAAGAAATGAAACCACATCAGAAATCTATTATTAAATCTGTAATCTGAAGATGTTTTCCTAGATATACACGCTTGAATCTGCAATTGTATACACTGTGAATTAAAATAATTTCTTATGTGACTATTATTCTAGATCAATCCCTATAGGAAGTTACTCACAGAATTGTTGTCACATATGCTATGCAAAAAGCTGTCCATCTTACTGTGCAATGACTGTTTCTTAAAAAAACCTCTTCAGAAGAAACTGAACACAGCAGGCAACAGCGGTTGAATTTTACTGTAAGATTCATTTAAAATAAGAAAACAATTTGGTATCAACAATTGCATTATATCTTAATTTTCTGAGTTTGTATTTATTATTAATTATTAATGTAGTATTTCATGAACTCACTAAATATTAAGCTAACATTAGCTGATAAATGCTAAGAAACACTTATTTGATATATACTATATAGACAAAGTTTTAAAATGCTACAGGGAATAAAACCAGCAGGATATACTAGCAAATATCAATCAAATGTCAAGTATAATCCCAAAGGTAGCAGAGAGGTCATTATTTAGTTATTCTCCATTTTTTATATCTACTGAATGCTTGAACAAAAGTTTTTAAAGGTATAGATGAAAACATAGGTGAGGAAAGCAGAATACAGAGTTTAAGCTCTTAAATTATTCTACTGGGCCATGGATTTATTTTCATTTTTATTTTTTTTTGAAAGAAAAAACCTAAACCACTATTCTTCACAGAATAGAAGCAAAAAGGAAGACAGGTATAGTATTATATCTGTTGCTTAAATACAGCACTTCCCAGACACCAGATATGAGGGAAATTCTGTGCACTGCCTATCCGCCAGATTTATTCACTGAGTGCTGGCAGGCAAGTACTTGATGCCTGGAAGAGTATCAGTGCAAGAAACACACTTGGCATTCTGAGCTGCTGTAAAACAGCTCCAGTTACACTGCTAGCTAGCCTCGTGCTGAGGAACTGCTGTGTGACTTATCTGTTTTGCTGATAACTGCTGTTCACATTTTTAAACATGTTCAGATGCCATTTTCACATAGCAAAATGGCCAAATCCAATGGCTGCCTGTTCCTCCATTCTGTTTAAGACTCCATAATACTTGAGCCATGCTCCTGACTTTCCAGAACATCCTTGCAGCAGTGACAGATTAAGCCATATGCTAGTTTTCTTTTTTTCCTGTGAAGTTTTAACACAGCCCTTAAACTTTGATCTGTGGAAGTGCAAAGGAACTGATACCTAACGCTACAAATCACTAAAAGCAAAAGTCTATGTTTGCTTAAAACTGCCATGGAGTTTAGCAGTCTTCTTTAAATCCCAATTTGACCTGTTTCCCCACTCTGTAAAACAGCAACAGGTCTTTCTAGGAAAAGGCAGTTCCTTCTCCCCTTATCCATGAGTGGACGGCTCTGGAATGCAGCTCTCTATGCTCCCATCCTGCAGCCAGTGAGAAGGAACCCCAAAGGTCTCTTCCAGTACATGAGTGCCTGTATCTTTAAGTAAGTAAATTTGGCTCATTTCCCCTTAATTACATTGGTTTGTAATTTTCAAGTCAAATTCTAGTTTGCATTTTTTTAATTAAAAAAAAAAAAAAGGTGCCAAATAATATAATCTTCTGTCCTGACTAGTAACTACAATCTGTAAGATTCCATCTATGCAAAACAAAACATAAAATTAAAGTTAGCATATGTTTGCATTCTTTCCAAATTAATAATGAAGACAGAAAGTGGGACTGCTCCCAGTGTCAAGCTACTGGCACCATATGCTTTGCTGTCTATCCCTACATCACTGTCTTGTCTTTTATTCTCTAAATAGTGCTAATTTTTTTCCCCTATGAGATCAAGTCTTATTTCAGCTACTGTGAATTCATGACAGAGCATGAAATGCAACACAGACACACAAAACCTACAACTCCTTTGTCCAACTTCTTCCATACAGACCATATTTTCTTCTGAAGAGTATCATTGAAAGAGTCCTCAATTCTTCCCTTCATGAATGTTACAGGCATGAATTTTACACAAAGAAATAAAGCATGGATGAGATTCATCACCTCCAGAAACATGGTTCAAGCTCCTCAGAAACTTCCAGGCATATGTCCTTACTAATAATCATTTACTTGTAAAACTAATTTCAACAGGGAGAATTAAGGCTGATTGATGGCTGGCGTTTTATCCTCAGCTTTTGTAACATGGTAACAGGTGAAACAACCAGGAAAAAACCTCAAGTTCAATAAGATCAGATTATTGATGTTAGTGTAACAAGTAAAAAGCTTGAGGAACTCACCAGTGAGGCCCAGCGTAACAAGGATGGGTACATGAGATGGACATGAGGACACGCTATGAAAGGAGGAATGCAGAAATACTGTGTGGATATGCATGGATGCTGTTAGGAAGGCTAAAGATGAACTTGAGTTGGATGTGCAAGCAATGTCAAAGGCAATGAGAACAGCTTCATCTACTACATTGACAGTAAAAGGAAGAAAAAAAGAAGAAAATGCAAGCTCATTGCTAAATCAGTATCACAGAAACAGACAAAACTGAGGTACCCAATGCTGCCTTAGCCTTTACCACAAGGTCTCCTAGGATTCCTTCTATGCCTGAAGCAAGGGTTAAAGGAGGAGAGATACTACCAGCACTAGAGGAGATGATGTTCAAGACCAAATTTAAACCCATACAAGTCCATCAGACTAGAGAGGATGCATGTGATGGTGTGGAGAGAGCTTGCTAATGGCACTGAAAGGCTGTTCTTTCTCATGGCATGGAGATTGGTTAAGGTCCTCAATAACTGGAGAAAAGAAAATTATTACATCAGCTTTTACAAAATGGCAAGACAACAAACCAGGGTAGTACAGCCCAGTAAGCCTTTCTTTGGGACCTGGAAATGCCATGGAGTAAGTTGTCTTGAAAGTCACTTCTAGGCACATAAATTTTAAGTAGTTTATTGGGAATAATGAAACAAGGGTAATCACACTTGACAACATTACCTTCTATACTGAAATAACTAGGTTTCTGCATGTAAAGATCCGTGAATTTAATCCATCTTGATTTTAGCAAGGACTGGACATGGTGTCCCACAGCAACCCTGTATCTGAGCTGGGATGTTACTAGCTAAGCCAACTTAATTTATAATCGACCTGAAAGCTTATTGCAAATGGAGCTTCTCAGGGGTCTATTCTGGGAGCTATCCTCTTTAATATCTTTTTGAAAGACAGAGGTGAAAACAAAATGCACCCCCATCAAGTTTGTGGACAATATCAAATCGAGGAAGAACATTTACAGAAACATAGAAAACTCTGAGGGAACTTTGGTAAATCATTTAGTCCCCACCTCATTCAAAGCAGGTCTAGTTAGACTAGGCTCCACAGGACCTTATCCAACTGAGTTTTGGCTATCTCTGAGGATGGAGATTTTAAAAAATCCTATGGATGCATTCCAATATTTGAGCTGCATGCTAGAAACATTGATGCAGAATTCCTGTGTTCCAACCAGTGCCTGCTGTCTTTTGTCCTATCTGGGTGCAACTTCAAGAGCTGCATGAACAAACTTGAGGGCAATCTTTAACAACCTGGTGTAAATTTGATGTTAACCTTGTACAGAAAAGACAGTTGAATTAGGACATCCCAAGAGGTTCCAAGGGGAAAAATTTTACAACTCTAACTAGCTCTACTCAAGAAAGCACTAGCCTGTATGTAAACCAAAGAGTAACAAAAATTCCCAAATAAAGAAACCAAAACTAAGCCAAAACTCAAAAACCCTAACAAAAACATCATCAAAACAAAAAATCCCATAAAACACCCAAACACAACAACAACAAAACCACCAGTGGGACAGCCATCTTCTATTTCACCTATATTAAGTTCTTGTTAGTTAGAACTAATATTGCATTATCAAATAGTCTTAGGGCTCATATACTGTAGAGTCATTAAAAGAGTACTAAGTTGTTTCCACTTTAAGGATTCAAGAATTTAATATTTACTCCATGAGATATAAAACATTAAACATTGATTTCTTTCTATGATAGCACATAATTTCTATAGCAACATCAAGTAAGAAATTAAGCTCTTCATCCTTTAGAGATAAACATGGTAGGAATAATGCCATTTTTCTGCTTAATAGAATAGATAAAAAAGGCCTTACAATTTTGTTATTTTTCTTTTTCCTTTAAAAAAAAAAGAGACAGTGGAAGATTTTAATGTAGATGGCCTATCTAACCACATCACATGTATCCTCCTAGTTTCTTGGTCAACAGAAATAAAACTTATCAAATGTATTGCAGTTACCTTTGATTTCAGAGAAATGTAGGCACAAATTCCAAAACCCTCATTAACATTAATGAGCCTTTGCAGAAGCAAATCTCTTGAACTGATAATGACTAGTTGTGTGAGAAAGGATTATTCACATGAGAAAGCAAAACCTCATATACCCGTCTCAAACATTACACCTTAAGAAGTATGTTTATTGTGTCATCTGATGATGATTGAACAGGCAAGGATTTAATTTTAGATTTAAATTGAATTTCTTTTCATAATTAATCTACTAATCAATAAGGCTAATCAATACAGTTTCTTCATACTAAAAACAGTTTAACAACCCAATATATTACATGACTTAAATAACTAAGGCTACTTGGAAGCTCTGTGCAGTTGCAGCTACTCATAGCAGAAAGATGACTTCTCCAATGGGATAGAGGGGTAAAGAAAAACATTAAGTAGTTCAAAACATCTTTTTGTCATAATAAGCACTTCTCTCTTAGGGATTCTCTGGCCTATTAAAAAAAAAATCAGCACTGATTAATATTAGCCTATTCTTATATAAATAGGAAGAAAACCAAGAATCACTTCAAGCTGCAACAAGGTAGGTTTAGACTGGACATTAGGAGAAAAATAAATTCACAGAAAGAGTGGTCAGACACTGGAATAGGCTACCCAGGGAGGTGGTTGAGTCACCATCCTTGGATGTGTAAGGGTCATTTAGATGTGGTGTTGGGGGATATGGTTTAGGGTTGAGCTTTGTAGAGTAGGGTTAATGGTTGGACTCGATGACCCCAAAGGTCTTTTCCAATCTGAATGATTCTATGAATCTATGAGTATAATATGCTGAAGTCTCCCAAAGAATATTTAACTTCTGATGTATTTATAAAACAACTCATGTTTATGATGTTTAAGAAAAAAAAGGCAAAAGTTTTATTCCAAATTATGGCAAAATCTTTACTAATTTTTTAATTTGATCACTACCAGCATGACCATACAGGACACCAAGAAATCATAAGCCCAATTATCTTTCCATGATGAATTAATGCAAGTAGTTGATTCTACAAACTCATAATGTGTATTAAATACTAAACAAAATAAGCTACGTAATCTGATTACTATTGGTCATACTTTTTTCCTTTTTTTTCCCCCATGTAACCAAAGAATATTCATAGGCTTCACACCCCAGAGCTACAGGTTTTCAGCCTCCAAGGCTAAAATATGGGCTGTAGGGATAGACATGGGTAGGATGTGCTCATTAGCTTTCTNTATCCAGTACTCCAATTTTAAACTTATACTTAGTAATGTTTATTCTTAAATTGAATTTTAAAATGGAAGAATTTTTAAATCATATTCAACTACTAATTCCCTTCTAAAATGCTAAGATGCCTTATACATGAGACACTTATATATTAGTGTAAGTTACAAAGCGCTCTGAACATGTAAATGATCATGAAAAATTACAATATATAGTACAGTTCAACTTAATCCTGACCTTTTTTTCGCTCTAGACTCTGTCCCACATGGTGCCAGTAAGAAAGAATCCAACATGTTGTTCTGGTTTGAGTTTGAACAGAACTAATTCTGTTCAGTGATTTTACTTTTCAGCTAAGTCTCTTCTATAGTGACTGCACTTTCTGAAGTAAACACCATGTTTTTGTAAACAGTGTCTCCTTCTAGTAGTGATAATACTGTACCTTTATAATTAGTACCAAGGATTGGCCTGCAGACCAAGGTCACATAAATCTTGTGTACTGTGTTGGGTGGTGCAGAGTAAAAGGACACACCTGTGGGGAGGGGCAGAAGGACAGGTGATCCTGAAGTGACCAACTAGGTGTTCCATTCCATATATGTCATATTTAGTATAAAGCTGAAGAATCACAAGGGCCACTCTTGCTCCTTCTCTTACTGAATGGCTGACTTCTAAGGAGGACTCTGTCTGTTCTGCCTTCAGTCTCAATCCATGCGTTTCTGAATCCAACTCCTCCATCTGGTTCCTGTCTGCTGCTGAGTCCAGTCTGTGACTTCTACCACAGCATCAGTGGTGACAGTGATGCAATTGCCATCAGGGCAGCTGGGTCTGATACTAGTTTTTTATATATTTGTATGTATTTCATTTTATTGTTATTATTTTCATTAAAGTAGTTTTAGTTTTCTTTTTCAATCTGTAAGTCTCTCTCCCTTCTTTCTTTCCGCTTTCAAAAGAGTGGGTTTAATAGAGAGCATCTGTCACTCATTTAGTGGCCGGCCCAGCCCTAATCCTTGACATGCATTTTTCCTAAGCCATGGACAGTTTTTCCTGTCAGAACTGTGTGATCCACTTCACCATAATCTACTCTTGTGGAATAGGATGTGAATTATGAAATGGCACTATCTGACAAAGAGGTCTGGAGCTGTCAGTAAGTTATGATAACAAGTACTTTTTAATATCTGCTTTATATGTGTTTCCCTGAGAAAAATGATTATCAAGGATTTGCAGTCGTGTACATTTAGTTACCAAAAGTCTCCTTTAAAGAAAGTTTGTCTGTCTTTGTTCTTTTAATCTCTAAACACTATTAGTATTTCAGAACCAAGAACTATAAATGGTAAAGCAGAACATCAATGAAAGGACAGCAGTATCAAGAGCACTTTACCAACTATGAATACTAACTTCACAGCATCAGTTCCTCTAGGAAAAAACA
>VWZO01013177.1:0-40192 GCA_013396975.1 Bucco capensis
GAAAGTCAAGTAGGTGAAGCAGAAGGCCAGCGTGGATGAGCAGAGAGCTTCTTCTAGAAATTAGACAAAAGAAGTATGTTTACAGCCAGTGGAAGCAGAATCTGGTAACATGGGAGGTCTACAGAGAAACTGTTCGATGCTGTAGAGAAAAAATCCATGCAGCCAAGGCCCGATTAGAGTTAAAGCTGGCCAGTACTGTGGGAGATAGCAAAAAGAACTTTTTAAAATATGTTAATAGTAAGAGGAAGATCAGGAATTATAATGGTCCATTACTAAATAAGGATGGTGACCTTACAAATAGTGACATTGACAAAGCAGAGTTATTCAATATTTTCTTGCTTCTGTCTTCAGTAAGGCAGATGGGATATGCAATACCAAGTGTCATGAGACAGAAACTGGAAACATAGAATCTGTCAGTTTTATAGTTGACCCAATACTGGTGCATGAATTGCTCCTCCAGTTAGAACCTTATAAGTCTCTGGGGCCTGATGGAATCCACCCAAGAATCCTTAAAGAGATGGCTGATGTCCTAGCAGGCCCTCTCTTGATTTTTCAACGCTCTTGGGAATCTGGAGAGGTCCCAGCAGACTAGAAGCGTGCTAATGTAGTTCTCATTTTCAGAAGGGTAACAGGAATGACCCTGGTAATTACAGGCCTGTTAGTCTTACTTCTATATCGGGCAAAATTACGGAGAGGATCGTTCTGAGAAGTGCAGATAAGCACCTCTCAGACAACGCGGTTGTTAATCTTAGCCAGCATGGTTTCATAAAAGGAAAGTCATGTTTGACAAACTTGATTTCCTTTTACGATGAGATTACCTATTTGGCTGATCAAGGGAGACCAGCTGATGTAATCTTCTTGGACCTCAGTAAAGCTTTCGACACTGTCTCCCATAGTATTCTTTTAGATAAAATGTCAAGCGTTAAGCTAGATAAAAAAGTCATCAGGTGGGTACACAACTGGCTCAGAGATAGAGCCCAGAGGGTTGTGGTGAATGGAGTTAATTTGGGCTGGAGGCAGGTGACGAGTGGGGTACCTCAGGGATCCATCTTGGGACCAGTGCTGTTTAGTATCTTTATAAATGACTTAGATGTAGGACTTGAAGGATTAGTAAGTAAGTTTGCAGACAATACTAAGTTGGCGGGTGCTGTGGACTCCATTGGAGGATGTGAGGCTCTCCAGAGAGATTTGGATAGATTGAAGGTCTGGGCAGCCACAAATCAAATGAAATTTAACAAGAATAAGTGTCGGGTTTTACATTTGGGGAGGAGTAACCCAAAAACCACCTACTTTCTGGGGAATGTTAGTCTGGAGTGCAGCACAGCTGAGAGAGATCTGGGAGTAATAATAGGTAACAGAATGAGGATGAGTCAACAGTGTGCCTCAGCAGCCAAGAGAGCCAACTGTATCCTGGGATACATCAAGAACTCCATCACTAGCCAAGCGAGAGAAGTGATAGTCCCACTCTACTCGGCACTGGTGCAGCCTCACCTGGAGTATTGTGTGCAGTTCTGGGCTCCACAATAAAAGAAGGACATGGAGTTGCTGGAGAGCATCCACAGGAGGGCAACAAAGATGGTTAAGGGCTTGGAGGGGAAGGCATATGAAGAACGGCTGAAATCACTTGGCCTGTTCAGTCTGGAGAAGAGAAGACTGAGGGGGAATCTCATAGCAATTTATAACCTCCTCACCAAAGAGGGAGGAGTGGGAGCTAAGCTCTTCTCTTTAGTGGACAGTGGCAGGACACAGGCGAATGGTATGAAGCTGTCCTGGGGGAAATTCATACTGGGTGTTAGAAAAAAGTTTTTCACCCAGAGGGTGGTGGAGCATTGGAACAGGCTCCCCAGGGAGGTGGTCATAGCTCCAAATCTTGTGGAGTTTAAGAGACGCTTGGACAATGCCTTTAGTCACCTTGTGTGGTCTTGGGGTTTTTGTCCTGTGCCTAATGGGAGTTGGACTTGATGATCCTTGTGGGTCCCTTCCAACTCGGATTGTTCTATGATTCTATAATTGTTTTTTTGTGATTTATATTCATAGCTGTGGAACATAATTTCCAAAATCAGGTCCTACCAGTATCTAGTATGTCTCTGGATTAAATGCTAAATCCAGATCTTTTACTAATTGTTTCTACTCATTTAGAATCACATGCTTTAAGTCTACAGCTTCTTTAAATATGAATTTTGTGATGAAGTATCTTTCTTTTTTTCTCCCTCCACTCCAAGACTCTAACTAGGGCTAATAAATTTGAAAAACAGGAAGGTATACATATATTTCTTCTGATTTCATGGGGATTTTAGAGCTAATGGGGTTTTCATCCTTTTAAGTATCTTGCACATAGATACAGGTTAAGTATAGCTGAAATGGAATTTCTCTAAAAATTCAGCGAGTACTTGAGATATTTATATGATAGGCATCTAGCACTTTGCTTTTGGCTTGTGTGGCATGTGTCTGTTTACTATAGATCTCTTCAAGCTTAAATTAAGACAGCTCAGCTCCTTTCCTATCCATGTCCTCTGTCCTACAGATACTGATGTCAGAGCCTGGGAAACTGTTACAGAAAGTAAAAGTTTGGCTTCAGGAGTACTGGAACATTACTGATCTCATAGCTATCCTTCTGTTCTCTGTTGGGATGGTGCTCCGTCTGCAAGATCTGCCACTCCGGAGCGATGGCCGAGTGATATACTGTGTTAACATCATTTACTGGTATATACGGTTATTAGACATCTTCGGAGTAAACAAGTATTTGGGACCCTACGTTATGATGATTGGGAAAATGGTAAGAGAAGTTGGTGTACTCCTATGTTTTACCAGCATGTTCTTGACTCAGGAACAGTGATATCACTGCAGATTTACTTGGGGGTTTTTTGCACATTAGCATTTTAGTGTAAGCTAGACATCAGTGCCTTATTGAATCAAAACCTCAGCATGGATGCCCAGAATTATTAGACTTTTACTGTTCTGTTGGATGTTGTCTTGTTTGTCTTTCTCTGAGATCTCCCTTCAGTGCCAAAGTCATCCATCCTAAGCCTGTGTCTCATGTGCAGAAAATAGAAAGGATGCTAATTCTCAACTAGTTATAAAGAAGGGTGACTTTTTAAGGTTAAAAAAAAAAAAGTGTTACTTAGGACTCTCAAAAGAAGTGTGATTTAATAGGCATGATGTGTTCAAAACTACAATGGTTATGATTAAGATGGTGACCTTTCTGTAGTTTGCTCCATAGCCAAGTGTTCTTTTATCTTTCCTGTTTAGATGTGTTCTTTTGAGATGAGAAATCCATTTGCAGCCTCTGTCCTCTGGCCACATCACGTATACATAACATACAGGAGTATGAATAGTTTGTGTAACAGTAAATGCATACAGGAGGAACCCAGAGATATTTGCTGCCAGGTGTCTTATCCCTTCAATTTACCAACATCAAACACAAAGAAAGAACTGCAAGAAAATGCATAATAAAGTAGTTGTGGAATCATTATGTTCTGCAAAGAGGATTTTTGAGGTGTGCTACCTTCCTTCAAGGAAGCCAAGAGGATGTTGTAGGAGGGATTTTGCAGAGCTCCAGGGTACAGAAGTTAGAACACTCAACAGTTCTTGCTAGAGGTTGCAGTAAGAAGGACAGCAGGACAAAAGAAAGTACTAAAGACTAGAGGGAAAGCACTGCATCTGTTTCTTTCCTGCCCCACTCAGACTATGTCCTACCATTAGGAGTTTCGGATGACTGGGGCTTACACAAGACACAGTGTTTAAAACTCCTAAAAAACAACTACTATCCTACTTGTATTTTTCACATATGCCATGCATAAAAAGTTTCAGAGCTGTGGTCCTAGCAAACGCAGCCTGAAAACCATTTCAACGATAAACAGATTGGTCATGAATAACAAAGTTCTAGTAGTTCATGTTATGGAGCCAAGCTTCACCAGTAGTATAAACAGTAGTTTATTTTTTTCCTGGAATCAATGTGGGAAGGAAGTAGTTGAAATCAGCAAAATAATACAATTTCCATTCTTTTGTCAAGCTCACTTGTTTACAACAAATCAAGCTTCACTCCACTTTCTTTGGAAAACAAATACAGGAAAGTCACTAGCCTCTGTAGGCCTAGCACTGACTCAGAGGGTGTTGAATTTAGCTACCAGAGTATTCTGAAGGTATGGGCAAGTGTTAAAGGAGGGAAGTTCTTTTATTTCATGCCTTCCTGTTATTTGATTTTCATATCTCATCCAACTTTCCGTGCACTCAGCAACTCTGACACATCCACTTTGCCCGCAATTCAATGCCCAACTGGTTTGAGTTACAGAAATTTGCCTCTCACATCTATTTTCAAGCCAACTTACTCTACTGTGCAATGGCCAGCCCATTTATATCATGCATAGACTTCACTGGGGGTTGCACCTGCTTGCTCCAGGATGCAACAGGTTCCCATACATATTGGTGGTTAAATTGCATGTTTATTTACCTTCTTGGGTTCTGTCTTTTTCATTTCACGGTCTTGCAAGAGCCATTCACAACAAGCTGGAGGACCACAACTATTACAGCTACTGAGTTCCTCAAAAGCTCACATCTAACACCTGAGATTTTCTCCTGAGTCTCTATTATAATTTCTACTCAGGAGGAAAAAGATTACTCTTCTCATCTTTACAGCATTAAGGAACTTTCTCTGCACCTGCCTAGGTCCAACAAATTAGCTCTAATAGATTTTACCTCTGGGCACTGTGAATAAATATGCAAGTGAAGTTAAGCAAGGGGCAGGAATAGGCTTAAGCAATTTAAAAGCAATGAGCTAAAGCAAAGGTGAAAATAGGAGGAGGAAATTGAATGACCAATTTTATTATTATCTACTCATTTCAGTAACAGAATATGCTTATTATAATGTGCTTTTCTGGTCTCTGTATAGTAATAGATTTACTCCCTTTGTATGTGGGAAAGAAATTGAATCATGTGGCATATCAAGAGAGTCAGTGGTATAGAAATTCCCTTAGTGTGTGGGAATGTCTATATTTTCTTAGTTTCTCTGCAAATAAAAAAGGGACTTGTTTATAAAACTGTATCAAGAGTTCCTTGTTTTATCACTTTCTAAAATAGATGACTATTGAATTCTTCAGAATGAACGAAATGGCCATTGCCTTGTTAAAATAGTAATTGTAATTTGACCTTACAGGCCAAAGGGTCTGATACAGTGCCCGTTAGAGTCAGTGGAAACTCACCCACCTATTTCACTGGATTTCAGAAAAGGTACTGAGGTTTTAGAGTGATACCCAGCTAAAGAAGGGGAAAGCTTGCATAGAGAATAGTACTTAACATTTTTTCTTGCAACATGAGATAAAACCTGTATGATTCCTGATCAAAAAGCTGGAAGCATTTAAGAAATTGTCTAAAGTTGCCACCAAATACTCACCTTGTTTGCTTGCAAAACATTTTGAAATAGATATATTTTATCTCATCATGTTATATATTCTACCTAAAATAAAGTTTCATCAAAGAGGAAAGGAGGAACCAGGTTTCATCTCCAAATGACTTCTCTCAAAGCAATAAGAACGGAATGTAATTAAGCAAATTTCCTGTTTCAGGGTGCTTTCTGAGATACAATAATCTGGAATTCCTCTTCAGTCAGGTTTTCTTGGGAGATTAATGCTCTGAATAACATAGAAGTGTTGGTGATTTACCTGTCTGTTTTTTAATTCTTTAAGGCATTTATTTTCTTCTCTCATCTCTCTAGGTTGTTTTGTTTCTCTCCTGCAATTTTATGGACCTGAAGACTTTTGTTATTCTTTGCCTTTTTTTTTTTTTTACTTTTCCCCAGTTCCTTCTTTCCAGATCCTTAAGTCTCTCCTACCAGAACCCTGCCCTATAGGTGTCTTTCTTCTACAGCTCCTCTCTCAGTAAATATGAGAATATACTTTCCTTTTGCTCCTCTGTGTCCCTCTTTCTTCTTTGTTAGATACTCTCCCACTTAGATACTTTCCTCAGGTGTCTCTCCTTGTGCTTTGAAACTGAAGAACACCTGCAGCAGTGCCAGATCCATCTGCTCTAATTGAGTCCCCTTTTCCACCAGCTCTTGTCATGAGCAACCCTGCTCCTGAGCTGCAGCCAGGCCTCTACTGAACAGTAAGGTCACCAGTTGAGGGGCAGGGAAGGCAGAGTGCAGCTGAGCCAAAAAATACAGAGGCTGTAGGAATTAAAACTTAGATGTTTTAGAGGAGTTCTGGGTTGAATTTTGGCCAGAGAAAAAAATTGCATCCAAAGCTGTGAAAAACATCTCTATCGTAACAAACCTTATAACTAAAGACCTGTAAGTAAACCTATAGCTAAAGATCTGAAAGGGATCTTACCAGGGACTTTACAAGACTCCCATTTTTTCACATTCATTTTGAGTCATCTTTGCTTTATAACCTGCTTGATGCCCATTGCTCTGCTCTCTGGAGGGTCTTTTCTGGCAGAGCTCCTAATCTTTAGCCTCTATTCAGCAGCTCCTAGGATTGCTGTCCCACTTTTCCCAGGAACGTTTTGAATGGGTAGGAAATGTTTGCAAGCACTAATTAAACTTGTGCATATGTTAATGAGGCCTTCAACAATGGACACAAATAGAGATGAGTGTCTCTGTTATCCGGTTGTTGTTTTTTTTAAGTATGGCCTTTGTCTGCCTCCCCCACCAAGCTGATTTCTAATCCAGTCAGTATCACAGCTTTTCTTTCTCGCTGGTTACCACCATGGTGTCCCTTATGTTGCAGTAACAGGCTGTTCTGCCACCCGTTACTCCTTATGTTAGATGCAGATTTCTTCTGTGCTCCAAGACAATGACTACCAATGAACAAAATAATCCATGTCAGCCCTTTTGTTTTGGAACAGTTGCCACTAGATGCCTATAACAAAGATGGTATGTAAACAATACATCATCTCATGACCCTTGTGCAGACTAGGCTGCTGATTCCAGTGAACGTATATTCTTGTCAGGCAACTGCTATGACCAGATGGCATCTTGTATTTTCAGGCCTATTCATAACATTTAAATTGTTCTTTATAGTAACCAAGGACACAACAGCACTGCTTTACTACTTTGAAAATTGAATTTGTTATGTGTAAAACTAAGAACTGCTTTTCAAAATTTGTTTTTGAAAATTCTGTTTCTAAGATTTACAAGCTTATTTTGCACCATATAGAGATAGGTTTATGGACAAATATGTTCCTCTAATTCTTGTTCCTTTTCTCTCTTTTTCTCTCCTTTCCTGTCATTACATTCAGATGATAGACATGATGTACTTTGTCATCATCATGTTGGTGGTTCTGATGAGCTTTGGTGTCGCAAGACAGGCTATTCTCTTTCCCAATGAGGAGCCTTCATGGAAGCTGGCGAAAAACATTTTTTACATGCCTTATTGGATGATCTATGGGGAAGTGTTTGCAGACCAGATAGACCGTAAGCAAGTTTATGATTCTCGTACTCCAAAGTCAGGTATCCAACTTTGATCAGATGATGTTCTGTTAGACCATGTATGTGTGTTCAATAAATGGCTCAGGATAGAGGAACTCCTTCATCACAGAGAATGGTCACAAAACTATTTTTTTAGCTAATATTTGGGTGTCAGTTTCAGGACATCCTTCTAGCATCAATTCACAATTATTTAACCAGAAATCTATAATGCTAAATTATTCATAGAACATTTTAAATGGTTCCTTTTTACCAGCTGGACAACAGGGCTACCCTCTCCGGTATCCACCATGAGTTCATTGGCATACCTGGGATGTAAAAAGTTACTTTTTTTTTTCTCATCCATTGGTTTGATTGTAGACCTCAATATTTTTTACCTCACTTCATACTGAGCATCAAGTCCAATAATACTGGGTTAGATCTTCAACTCCTGCACTTCATAAGGATCTAATCCAATGTGCTTTCTTTTCCATTACTTACTCCCAGCAACCACCTTTACATTAAACCATGAGATACAGTTCTTTGGGGACAGTAGATCCATTATTAGAATTTTGCTTTATTTATTTATTGGAAGGCAGGACCACACTCAGGTCAGAGCAAACAGAATGAAAGCCAGTTTTTCATATACTGTCTCCTCAGGATTCATTTGGCTGATGATCAGGAAAATGCCAGTTTTTTATTTAAAGTAAACCTCCTGGTGCCACCCGGTGCTTTACAATGAAGGAGAGGGTTGGTCATCACAAATTGTGCAGTAGATGAACAAACTAAGAATCACAGACAATGTCTTTAACAAACACTGGTATGCAACTGATGTTCATTGTTCCTTCTTAAATATGCAGAGGCCTTGGCAGCATTTAAAAGTGAGTATCTTTTCCAGTGGCAGATGGCATCCGGAGCCTAAAGTTTAAGATATTCCTTTTTATCCTATGTGTATGTATGTATGTATGGCTAGGCTTCGCGAATGAAGATCCAGGGAGGGCTCCACCCACGCNATGTACCACCTTAGCAAAGTGCAATGTTTTCTTAATTTATCTTCTGTTTGTTCAGTATTCACCAAGTTTGAGTGGACTTTTTCTGAGCTGGTTAAGGTAATAAATGTATCTGTATCACTAATAATCTCTCCAATTTAAGAGAGTTTCAAAAGGTCAGACATACTGATATCACATGGCAAGTATTTCAGCAGTTCCATGTTCATTTCTTCCTCCTGATTAACACAAAATCATTACTGTGGATACAGATGAAACCTTTTTTTACACAGGTTTACTTCGTCTCTTTGTAGTGAGAGGCAGCATGGCATGCAAGGAAGTACACATATCTAAAATCACAAAGCTTTTCACTGAGTTCAGCTTTTTGCCCGGTTTCTTCATTTTTATTTTTGTTTCTTTTTAAAAATTCATTTCACTCCAAAGGCACAACAGATAGGGTTTTCCTTCAAAAGCAAAACAGCGGGATTTACAGTTTATCCCACTAATCTACAACTTCCCTCCACAAGCAGAATTTTGTCCCTCTACAGGTGGCCATTTATTGACACTGTACTAAGTAACTAACATAATGCAACAAACATGGCAATTGACTGAATAAAAAGTACTTAGAATTCTTTATAATGAAATGCTGATTATAGTTTAGAACTCCAAAACCTGAGAAACTAAAGTGTCTTTTAATGAAGCATGGTTTTTAAGTATTAAAAGAGAGTGGCAGGCTCCATACCCTTGCATGAGGATTTAGGTCTTGTGCATTATTCAGGTAACTAACACTTAAACTTCGCAAAAGGATGCAGTGTAATTACTTCTTAGTCACAAGGAAAGCAAAATTCCTGGTTTCCAGCTATAAGTGTTGTCATATTGTTGTTCTGTGTATAGGAAACTAGGAGTCATAGAAAAAGTGGTGATGCCAAAATGAAAAGCAATACCTAGTTCCTCCTGCCTGAGAGACAGATGATGGAAGGAATTAGAATCTGCCACTCTTTCCACACAAAATATGTGCAATATATCATGTCTGTCTGAGGCTCAATTGTCTCAGAAATGTTACCTTTGGAATGGACTGGGAGCATGAGTAAATAGTTGGTGATGTTACACAATCAAAATGAACTGATTGGCATCCAAAACATTCTTCTAGTATACTTAACATTTTTTCACTTTTTAGAAATTTGTTTTCCTATTTTTCTTTAAGTTGTTCTAAGCTAAATCAGCCATTCTCAAATGAGATAAATATGTTCTTAAATTGTTATGCTACATCTAAACTGCAACTGAACTCTGTAACTTGGAGCATATTTTTTATTACTATTCGTTTAGCAAACCAAAAAGGTTTCTTGGTGGTTTTCTTTATGTTTTGGTGTTTAATATTGCTACACTTTTTGCAAGCTTGACATTCAGCAAAAGTATTGGTCTTGGAAGCACACACATATGAGCTATGCTCCTGGAGATTATCCTAGTGTCTGAGAAATGTATAAAAGAAGTATGCTATTGTAAAATTTCCAACTTGAATTTCCTTTTTTTTCTATTTTTTTCCATTTTCTGATGATTTGTGAAGCATGTCGTTAAGGCTGACCAGATACTATGTCTGGATTCTTCTCATCAGGTGTCAGCCTGCCCATCCAGTGGACCTACTCTGATTTTTATTTCAAACACTGTTAAAACACTAAATAAATGTCTAGCTCTAAAATAATGCATGTCATATACAATTACATTTTTTTTATCTGTAAATTCTGGATTCATTTCATCTTTTAAATACATACATTACCTGAAGTGTGTGTTAGTGTCCTATTGGCTTGTAATATCTTCAACTCTAAAGTGGAGACAGAATTATATCCTTTCTTCTGGGAGTGTGAATACACTGTTCAGTGGTGTGATTTTCAGTGATGTATATAAATACTGCATTCCTACAAAATTCCTGGCTATCAACCAATTGTAAAGGGGGAAAAAAGGGCAAATTTTTTGAAACTGTGTTAAAATATTCAGGTAAATTCAACAAAAAGAGCAAAATCAGTATCAGAGTGGTTCATCACAGCCACTTTACCTGAGTGAGGAAAGTGAATCTAGGTCAGGGAACTGGAGATAGTGTATGCAACTGTCTCACTTTTAAGCTGTTTTTCCTAATCCAGCTGAGCCTTGTCCTGCCCAGTGGGATCTCCATGGGGCAGCAGCCAGCTGCTTAGCTGCCTTAGTGAATGCCTTTCCAGAAAGAAATACACAAATGCTGCAAAATCTCTCCCTCAGTTCACCTCACATACTTTGGCACTATTGCTGGCAACTTTAGCCAAAAAATTTAAAACACAATTATCACATGCAAAGAACTTTTTTTTCACCTGACCAAGCAATTTGCCCCTCCAGAATGCTACGGATAGAGAACTATCTAAGAAATGGTGAAGAGGAAAGGATTGTTGAGGGAGTAAGTTTTCTTAGTAAAAAAATGCAGATAGGTGATATAAATGGCAGTCACCTGCAGAAAATCTGCAGCATACCTCAAATTTTCCTATATTTAGAATGCAAAACAACTGAGACTGCTATTAGCCAATACGGGTTTGGATTTTTTTGGTTTGGGCTGTTTCTCAGATTTGCCTGATGTCTCACATGTCAGATTTACATCTGGATTTTCTTTCCAGCTGACAGTATTTCAAATGCCATATGGAATCTGAGTTGTGTTTGTTCCCTCTGCCTACTCTCATTGGAAAAGCATACATAGTTTAAGAGAAAGAGATGGGGCCTCCTTTTCTTTCCCTTTTCTTGGATTAATGCCAATTGGGTTAAGGCCAAGTAACCAGAATGAAGTTGTTTCAGAAATGAGACAATTATACATAGGTCTTAACTCTCCAATGAACTTAAGAGGAAGGTATAATTACTACAAAAGACTTTTTGAAAGTCTTTAAATTTCCTAGTCTGTTAGGTTTATTTCTTTTTTTAAAGTTCTTGAAGTTTTCTTAGTACAAATGAAAATTTTATAATACATTTTAAATGATCTTAGAGGTTTCATGCTTTGCCTATCTCTGTAGAAGCTTCCCATAAGGGCTGTCATTTGTGTGGATGATTCTGGAATTAGAACAAACGGAGCACTTTTACACAAAACAGAATAAATCATAAATCTGTATTGCAGCTCTGCAGCAAAGGCAATATTTTTAGGATAACATTTTGTGCACAGCCTACACACCGTTTTGAAAGTGTCTCTGGACTGAGTTGCAGGAGTGTTCCCCTTCCTTGAACTCCTCTGAGGCTATATTTTGGGTTCCATTTGGTTGTATGTTTTTAATACTAGGGGAAGGAGAAGGGACAAAGATCTAGAAACAAGAAAAATACAGGTATTTACTGTAAATTATGATTAAAATACCGGTATTTACTGTAAATTATGATTAAAATACCAGCATATTAGTGAGACACTCAAAGTCATTTTCAATGTGGCTGAGAGCAAGAAGCAACATATAAGGTCACAATACTCTAGTTATAGCACCTTTGGGAAGTAATGAAACACTATTCAGTTCCCTGGATGTTTCTGCTGATGAACAGAGTAATGGTGTAAGAGTGAGAGTTCCCAGAGTTCAGTATTTTCTGCCAGTGAAGAAGAGAACAGACCTATGCAGCTTGCTTAGCCTTTCTTTGATACTTACCAGTCTGACAAGTTGGTAAGACATCTTGGACATCTGAATAAAAAATTATAAAATACTTTCACGTCCTTTGGGTGATAGGACCTTTGGAAGGTGCCTATAAAGGGTAATGAAAGCTCATTTAAAATGTCCAGATTTGAATTTAAAAAAATAAAAAAATTGGTTTGCTTTTATTGGTTTCCTTGTTCTTTAGAATTCTTTAGAACCCATTCCACACTTTCATGTGATTTCAAACAAATAACTGTGTTGTAAAAGTGGTATCAATTTTCACATGAGAAGTTTTCCTCAAAGGCAAAATGCAACTTGTTAACAGAACAGTTAATTTATGCACTAATCTCTCCATTATTTTCTACAAGCACTATGGAAGGGTGCATCTGGGGAACGTTATGATGCAGAAATTTGGAAGTGTTGCTTTCCAAGCCCTCCACCCAATATGAGCAGTGGTCATGTCATGACAGTAATTATAGCAGGGAAACAAATTCTTCCCAAGCTCTGCTGCTGATTTAGGCCTGAAACACACACAGGCAGGGGTTACTGCTCTTAGCTTTGCAGCTGTTTGCTGGCCAGGAAAGAGGAAGGGTTAGGTATGTAGCAGGAAAAGACCAGACAGAAAACTGTAAATAGGAGCCAGAAGGAAAAATAAGCATAGAAAGAGACTATGAAAAATGAAACAAGAGATACAAAAAATGTGTTCATCCACATATGTCAGGATGCAATATTTTAAAGCTGAGCGAGGTTAATGCATGTAATTGAAATTAACACTCCAGCCATTTACTATTTTCAAAAGCCTGAGTTCAGGACACAATGTTCAACCCTTATCCAGTGCCCTGTAGGTATTAGATTGATTGGGTTTTTCATTTACCTGAGATAGACAGAATTTGCTTCAGCAAAATATTTCACTAGAATTAAGGACTCTGTATTTTTTTGTTAAAGCAAACCTTTAATGTAAAAAGATGAGTATGTTTTAATACATGTTAAAATTGTGCTTGGAAGAAGTTTTTATCACAGTATGTTTCTGCACGCACTATAAAAATTACTGCATTTTTCCAAAGTTAATTAGAATGGTGAAACTGTGTTACACAGGAAAGACAGGTGCAAATTCCTCAGGGATGAGGAACAGCACTCAGCAATGAAAGCTTTGCCTTTTTTGGAAGGCATGGTTATTACCACCATGGGACACCAATGGTAATCATACAGGGACCCAATGTAGTTGAGCCCTTCACATGAGTGAAGCTCAAGGGAAAGCACCAGAGGGGTGGATAATAAAACTTGTGCACTGTACAAAGAGAATTCTAATTTCTTACATGTAAACAAGTATCAAATAGGTATCTTCACTATCTAAAAATAATGTCATTGCTACTTTTAGCCTTCTGCCAGAGTCTGTCATTTTTTGTAGAGAGACACTTCTGTTTCTGATTTCCTAAGAGTATTTATTGTAAACAAACAGTTTATTTAATGGTGGGGTAAAAATCCTTAAAATTAATGTTATAGTTCAAAGATGGAAGAAGATGTTCATTGATGTGCAGTGGAACACAGACTTCTGCATTTTGGACACACATCATACATTTTCTTGTGCAGCTGAAGACGTGAAGATTAAGTGGTGGCTTAGCTCTCCAAGAAGTAAAGCATGAGATTAGTATTCACTTGTTATTTAAAAACCACAGCATAACGTGCAAAAGTGAAAAAATTTTGGAAACTTTCAGGACAAGCCAAACATCTATGCATGCATAGAATAGACTGTGGGAACTTAGCTTTGCAGGAAGTATTATTTGACCATAACTGTGTGGCATAAATTGGCAGGGATGCATTAATGATATTCTACATACTCTTGTTTAAGTGAATAAAGCTGGAGAAATTATTTTTGTCTCAGTAGTTGTCAAAGCTGGGATTTGGGGTTTTTTTTAGATTAAACTCTCTTTTTCAATAGCAAAAATGGGACAATAGAATTGTATCCAGACTTTGAGTGAGTTTTTGGTGTAAGGTTTAACATGTGCTTTTCACCAGTTTCTCTCATTACTACAAAAGGTGTTATTTCTTCTGTTCTTCAGATCATAAAAGGACAACAGATTTCATCAGTGATGGAGTGATTTTTCCATTACTGGTGAAAGTGTGATGGGTTTCAGTACTGTATTGTGTTGGACTTTGCATCTCTGAATCAATATATGAGCAAGTTAGTGTTTTCACACAAACAGAAATGTAAGTCTCACTGTGAGTGCTGATACCAAGAGGTATTGAATGTCCTAGTTTCAGCTGGGCGAAGGCTGAGTGCACATAACCTTGCACTGACAGCAGCTCACAAATGGCATTTTGAGTGTTTAAATGAAACCAATGCTTGGTGGAGTGCAGGAAGCATGAAATCAGCACTAACTTAAAACAATCTGCAAGATGGTACTTTATGAGAAATAAAGAATTGTGTACTATCAGCCTGTTCCAGTAATAAAATGCATTTTTGTGTGTAGGAAAGACTAGTGACACCATGTGTCCTGACACAACAGAGCTACTTATCAAACTAGTATTCCTTATATTTGGCTTTGCCATGTCTTTTTCCTTGAGTTGAATATTTGAGTAGAATTCTTATTTGAAGCTGATGTGTCATGTCTTCTTCTGTCCCATATGGCCGTAATATTTCTATATGTAGTAGCCTAACAGCTGTATGTCATGTATGAAGTGCCCAAAATCAAGTACCCAAATCACACATATCATACAATTGACAATAGAGATACCCACAGCTGAATCCTATGCTCTGCAAACCAAGTTCAGTGGGACCTTTTTGAAAAGTAGTAGTTAGAAATCCTGAATTTGTTGACATAGGGTGGAATTTTACAAAACATACAGGCACTGGTAAACTTCATTGTTTGTGAAGTCAGTGGGAAACTCCCAGTATCAGAAGGAATGGAGCCAGTGATGAGCACTTTGAAAATTCCTCACTTAAACAACTTCTTGATGGGGACAATAGAAAGCTAGCTGTAGCGCTGTGCAAAATTTACTAAGACACTTTATACACATAAGCTGCTGCTTCAGATATTTTCTTGAAGAGCTGATCACAGAGGTGATGGGACTGCTAGGACCATGGCTAAAAAGACATAAACTGACACATGCTTGCAAATGCAGATTACATGCCACAGCACAGGAAGGCGTGTAAAAAAATAAACAAGGAAAACTATTTAACAATATGTGCTCTCTCCTTGCTTCAATTCTGCAGTGGTAATAATGAGAACATTTTAGTTCCAAAGCATTAGGGGAAGAAACAGGTGGCAGCTCTGCTGCCTACACGTCACTATACCTTTTACCTGGTATAGTGAAGAGTCAGTAATCTCCCCCACTTCCTAGGCATGCAGTCAAAAGTCCTTAATAGCAAAGGGTCATTATGAGTATGTTCCAGTGAGGCTCTGGGCAGTGTTGCACAACAATAGAAGTCTATTCTTTAATTTACTTTCATGTAGTTCTTTTCCCTTATACTATTTATCACATCTCTCTCTATCAATCAAAAGACACCGAGCTTTCATCATTAAAAAAATAACATACAAGTTTTTTTCCAGCATTAAACATTTTGATAATTTTATTTGCATAGCCACTAATTACTGCGAGATTACCATGATATTTTAGCTGTATGCAACCAGGCAGTTTACTTAAACCAAGCATGTCTCCTGCAGTTTCTGAGGGGAATATCTTGATATTCATGACACGTAACACACAATAACAAGAACTGCGGATTATAAAATCTATGGTAGCAAGTGCAGACTTTTTGTGGGAGCATCAATGACACTGTTATTTGGAAGATACTGCTTTGGCAGGCAAGCCTTTATAAATATTTAAATATTTCTGTAAAAAAAAAAAAGCACGGACAAAATAAATTATGCATTTTTTTGCATTTTTGTACCCAGCTCCTTGTGGTCAAAATGAAACCAGAGAAGATGGCAAAATAATCCAGCTACCTCCCTGCAAGACAGGAGCATGGATCGTTCCTGCCATCATGGCCTGTTACCTCTTGGTTGCAAACATCCTTTTGGTGAACCTCCTCATTGCTGTTTTCAAGTGAGTGATACCTTGCAAAGTATGGAATTCTGTGGGATGGACATTATTCACAGCCTAAGAAGGCTGCTAAACTGAAAACTTTGACTGAGACCCGTTTTCAGAGGATGTGAGGGTGAGAGGGAAAGAGGCAGTAGTTTGTCTCCAGGGAATGAGGGAAATGCCAAATTCTTCACATTCTCTCATCTCCACGGACCAACACCAGGCGGAAATCAGGGCAGAGTAGCCAAAAAAATTAAAGTCAGTTATGGCATCATTCACCTCTGATATAGAAGACAAGAATAAAAATACTTTCCTGCCTCATTGGATTGTTATCACTCAGTGATTTTACAGAGATTGTACAGAGACATACACAGCAGTAAGATACTTTGGAATGGCTGATTGCCACTGTGCTTTGCTGAAGCACAGACTTACTTGTTTTTGTTCTTCCTCTTTTTGCAACAAGGAAACATTTGCCACTAATAATGAAATGTGTCTAGTTATGGTGCTGTCATATCATCTTCAGTGAAGTACCCAAAATCATTTCAATCTGATGGTTTTTTCCTCTTCTTGCCTTCTAGCAATACATTTTTTGAAGTCAAATCCATATCCAACCAAGTTTGGAAGTTTCAGAGATATCAGCTCATCATGACATTTCATGAAAGACCTGTTCTCCCACCACCTCTGATCATTTTCAGCCATATGACAATGATATTCCAACACCTCTGCTGCAGATGGCGGAAGCATGAAAGTGATCCAGATGAAAGAGACTATGGATTAAGTAAGCCTTAGACAATTTACAGAGTGCGACTTTGTAGTGCCCTTGGTAATATCTAGTGTTTGACATAAATGCTAAGTCCAGCATCTTGATAACTTTTCCAGCAGAGAACTACTTTTACTGCAAAAACCTTACCTGAGTCAGTTTTACCTGCACTGCTCAACCCTTAATTCTCCTCAGACCATTAATGAGGCTGTTTTTCTGGGATTTTGGGGGATTGTTCCCCGCTTTGTTCCTTCAAAGCAAAGTGATTTGTTTTGCTGTTGCTAGACATCTGTTATTTTTTGAATTCTTCCATTACACTTCCAGATCTGTTTTATTTCTGAAAACATAGAGATAGCTTTTTGAACAAACAGCCCAGCGCTCTTTTTACCTAGATATGCTGAGAGCTGGTGAGAAGTAATTTTTTGTAGACACATGTTCTGTCCTTGACACAAACTTATACTGGAGGAGTAGTTTCTCCAGACACTTTAATATGAACTCCCATAAGCATGTTGGGAAACCTGTCATTATTTTCATGACACACTCTCTCCTCTTCTCTATCTAGTTCTTCAACACAGAAGATCTTCGCCACCCCTTATATATATGCCAGAAGCAGGGACCTAGGGGATGTGCATCTCTTCCCAACGTTAGCCCAAACCACAGCCCGCTTCTCTATGAGAAGAGAGCTGGAGCCATGTGGTGGCACTGGAGATGCAGGTGCAACAAGACTGCTCCCCTCCCACTCACATCACACTGTCTGCCATAGCCCTCGCTGCTGCATGCAGATACCAGCTCTTGGCACATCAAATAGACCCTCTGTACTTTCAAACTCCTTTCCTAGCAGTCTGCTAATTTGATTATATTTGTATTAGGTTACAGGTGGGCTTTGGCTCCCACCATCTTTCCAGGACCTGACCAGCAGCTGTGTTCTGATCTCATTCAATCAAAACACATTTGTGTTTGCTCAGCATTCGCCTGCTTAAGTGTTCCTGTCTCCAGAATCATATAATTGAAGCCACCAATTTGGTAATTAGCTGCTTGTATCTGCCAAAATACAAGATAAATTTGAAGCCTACTTTTGGAAGTTTAGTCCATGAGTTTCACAGTAAGAAGAATCTGTTAGTTTTTCACAAATTCAGATTTTTCCACTGTTTCCACAGAACTTTTCATAACAGAGGATGAATTGAAAAAAGTTCATGATTTTGAAGAGCAGTGCATAGAAGAGTATTTTAGAGAAAAGGATGACAGATTCAATTCCTCGAATGATGAAAGAATCCGTGTCACTTCAGAAAGGTACACACTTCTGTTTGTTATCACATAAGATGATCGGGAAATATTTTTCTGTTGCCATTCTTACTCTTCCTTTCTTCTCCCTGAAAGGGAAACATTTGAGGTATTTTTTAATAAGTCTTAACTTAAAAGTAGAGTGATAAAAGGTGGTGAATTTCTTCTTTTTTCTTTTTTGCTAAAGCAAATGTTCCTCAAAATTTTGAAAATGTGTATCTTTTATCCATTTGTATTGGAACACAACAATCATAGTGAGAAACAGATTATTCTTGCATTTCACTTCTTCAAGCAGAACTTCAGGGCACAAGTGGTCAGAATGGGAGAGTAAATGACAGTTACTCAGTGAAAACTTATGTGTATAGCTTTAGCACTGTGCTAGCCATTCAGATAAAGAGCAAGCCTTGTTTTAGGATGGCCTTGCTAGGTAAGCTAGTTTCATTGAAAGCAACAAGGATCTTAACATTAATTTAAAAGGAACTAGGTATGTCACCTACAGTGATGAAATGCACAGAGGACAAAGGTAATACTTTAATTTAGTGGAAGTTGCCAGTCTTTAAAAATTCAGAAATCTGTCATTCTGCCTTGGTGCTTGTATGCTTTCATCACATGGCAGCTGAGCAACAGAGTTAAATTTTGATAATGAAGTTTGTTATTTGACTCATAGCACTATTACAAATAAATATTTTAGGCCAATGTACTGTCAGATATTCATAAAACTTATGAATCACTAATACTCCATTCCCTGAATGCTCCATCTAAACTGGATGTCCCAGTTTGGGGACAATTATGGGGGAAAACCCAAATAAGAAACCTCCCCACTTCCACAGAAAAAAGAAGGAAATAGAACAAACCACAGTCACCCAAGGGCAGAGTGATAAAGAATAACTTTTTCAAAGAAAAACAGTGAATTTAATACAGAATTGGTAAACCTCCCATCCCCTCCCAAGCTTTGCCAGAAAATAGCATCTTGTGCCCCCTACACCCACAAGAAACCTGCAAAATACAGTCCAGATGGGGTGAAAAGGAGATGCGGTGATCTGGAGGTGGATGGAAGAAACCAGGATAGTAGATGGAGCTGGATGATGTTGGATGAAGAAGAACCCCCCACCGCGTGGTCTTCTGCTTCTCTGAGTCAAGTTCGACCCTCCTTCCCTCACGGTGTCCAAACACTGCAAGATTTATAGAGTTCATCGTGGCGCACGCATATCGTACTTCCTGGCATGTGCTTGTCCTGTGCCCAGTCACATTGGGGCAGGGGGTGTTTGGACTGCTGCTGCTGCCCGCCACCACTCCACTACTTTCGAGCCACCACTCCACTACTTTCATGCCACCGCCATAACTGCCACCACCACCACTCCTGCCAGGACATGGGTTGCTGCCGCTGCCACCGCTGCTGCAGCTCCTGCAGCTCCTGCTGCTCTGGGGCACGCTGCTGCTGCCAATCCCAGAGAAGGGGAGGGGGTTAGTTCTGTGCAGTTTTAGTGCTAGTCTGCTGGGGAAAGGGACAACCCCCACCCCGCCAAGCCACATGGTAAACAGCCCGATGTGCCCCCACCCCCAGCTCAAAAGCAAAACATAACAATCCAGGGGGTGAGAAGAAGGAGGATAAAAGATGGATGCAACATTCTTGTTTTGACGTACCCCACAACACTTGAATAATAGAGGTCAGATGAGTTTTCATTGTAATAGATTGCACAGATATAACTCTTCTCCTTATACATAAGCTTCTAGCACTGCACCTGCTGCAGCTGTGTCTAAGAGAGCTTTTAATTTGGTTTTGCAATAGATCTATCACAGACCAGGATTAGCAGATGCAATATCCTTTAGTCACCTGCATTAGTGAAAACAGCACTCCTAAAACGTATTTTAGAAAAGGATATTAGAGATGAGATATGGTAAGGCATGGAATCGTTTCCTCATAAAGAGGGGCAAAGTAATCCAGGTTTACTTGGTCTGGAAGAGACAAATAAGAAATGAAATTATAGAGGTCTATATAATTATTAGTGTAAGGAGATGGTGTGTAGAAATGAATTGTTTTCTATCTCTCCCAGAACAAGATACAAGGAAGCAACAGATTAATTTTGCAGGAGCCCAGGTTCAAAATAAAATAAAAATAAAAATAAAAATAATTTTGTTTTAAAAGGTGATTTTTTTCATGCAGTAAGTAGTGAAACAGAGCAAAATCTTGAAAGCTGATGAAGTCAAAAAGAAGCTGATGTCAGCTGAAAGTCTACAGGGTTTCAGAGACTGTATGGCTAGGCTTCGCGAACGAAGATCCAGGGAGGGCTCCATCCACACTNGAGACTAAATATGCTTATAAAGGAGAAGTCCAGTAAGGACTGCAAAATAGCTGGAGATCATATTGAGCCCATGAAGTTCCCAAGCAGAAAGTCTTTAGAGACTAGAGAATATAAGGGAGGAAGAATTACTTATGCTTCAAAGTAAGACAGTGGACTGCATTTATCTGTGTGGGGTCCAACTGAGTACTGGTTTTTGTTGTCTTCTAATAATCGAGTGGTTAGAGAACTAACCTGAAAATCATAAATCCGGGTTCAAATCTCTTTTCAAGTCAAGCTTTTCTTTCAGTGAAGCCTCTGTAAATAAGAAGTAATCCATCTGGGATGTCCTCTACCTTAGGCAAGTGCTCTAAGTCCTTGAAAATGAATATGTAACAGTCTGCCTTTGCACTATATGATGGCTCTGTGTTATAGAGAAAGAGCCTTTATCTCTATTTTAAATGAAGAGCTTAAAGTACATTTTTCCAGAGGAGAGTTCATGATCATGAATCCTAAATGAAGACAAGCACCTGAGCCCCACAGAGAAGTAGTTCTTTGAAAATCCATTTACCTTAGTCAATAGTGTAATGTGGAAACCAGCATGCCCCACCTCTGTAATGGAGACCCAAGTAGTGACCCCATGAGATACAGAGGCGACTCTAGGACCCAAGCACACTACTTTGACTTACAGCAGTGAAATCCCAGGTGAATGCAGTTCTCACCTCATAATCGCGCTCTTCTTTTCTTGCTAAACCAACTGCAATGCTCTACCATACAAGGCATGTGCAAATACTTCAAAGATCTGAGGAATAATATAGTGTAGTTTGAGGAATCAGGGCTGAGTAATAACACACATTTTAAAAACCGGGTGCCCATATCTGTCATTTTGCTTGCAATTACGGCCAGGGAAGTACCCCTTGAAGTGTTATTAATCTAAAATACCAAACTTATTTTTTCTAATCTGTGGAGCATTCAAATATTTGAAATCCAGATTTGCATTTTATAGTTCCTGCATAGACATGTCTTTGTACAATTAACAAGATGCAAAGCAAAGCAAACAGAGAAGATGCAAGACTACACAGTTTCTTTTCCATTGTTCGGTCATTAGCCTGTAGTAGTAGACCAAGCGTAATACCTATGTTATAACCATGATATATCAGTTTAATCATCTGTCCAATTAACTAAGCATTACATTGTGTAAAATTGAAACAGAAGGCTCCACAAATATAAGTGAAGTTACCCCTGAAGAACTTCCTCTTCCAGGAAGCTGAGGATGCTGTTAGGCTCAAGGAGAAGGAAGGACTGGGACAAGCACTGTGTGACATACCTGGGTCTGGACCACTCACTGCTTTACCTCTTTTCCACATGTTTGTGATACACTCACCTCTTGATTGTGCAGCTCCGACCTGCAGTCACATTTCTTAGAGTTCCCCAGGTCCTGTTTGGAGGAAGAACAGCTGCACATCATAGGTGCAAAGTCCAGTACACCTGGAAGAGGGAGTAAAGGGCTAGTACTGGAAGGGAAACAGGATATGGGAACAGAGTCTTTCTTTGAGGCTCAGCCTTCGTAGGGCCTAGAGGCAGGTAAGGAGCTCAGGAAAACAAAAGAAAAAGAGATTCTATTTCTTGCTGCATTGACCTGGGTGTAAATGAATGTTTTCAGTCAAGTGGTCAGTGGCTGTGCTGGGTCACTACCACAGCATCTTGTCTGACTCACCTGCAACAAGAGGCAGTTTATACTCTTACCATGGAATAGTCCACCCTGGTAACAGGGACAAGTGACCTGAGATGAGTACAGGGAAATGGCTAGGAAGCGTAGGATTGGGGTCAGGAAGGCCAAGTCACAGATGGAGTTGAATTGGCAAGGGATGTAAAAAATAATAAAAAAGGGTTCTATAAGTGTATCAACCAGAAAAGGAAGGTCAGGGTAAGTGTTCCCTCTCTGATGAATGAGGAAGGAAATTTAGTCACAAGTGATATAGATAAGGCTGAGCTGCTCAATGAGTTCTTTGTCTCAGTCTTTACTGGTAGTCAATCTTCCTCCAGTGACCAGGACTTGGTAGCCCCAGACAAGTGTGGAGAGAGTGAGGGGCCTCCCACTGTATGTGAGGAACAGGTTCAGCACTACCTACTGAAATTGGACCAAAATAAGTCCATGGGCCCTGATAACATACATCCTAGGGTCCTGAGGGAATTGGCTGATGTTGTTGCAAGACCGCTCTCCATCATATTTGGCAAGTCGTGGAAGTCAGGTGAAGTCCTGGGGGACTGGAGGAAGGGTAACATCACACCCATTTTTAAAAAGGGTAAAAAGGATGACCCAGGGAACTACAGGCCAGTGAGCCTCACCTCTGTGCCTGGGAAGGTCATGGAGCGAATAGTATTGGAAGGGATGTTAAGGCATGTACAAGATAAAGAGGTGATCCTAAGTAGTCAACACGGATTCACTAAAGGCAGATCGTGCCTGACCAATCTGGTGGCCTTCTATGATGGAGTGATCGCAGCAGTTGATGAGGGGAGACCGACTGATGTCATTTACTTGGACTTTTGTAAGGCCTTCGATACGGTTCCTCATGACATCCTCATCTCCAAACTGGAGAGATGTGGATTTGATGAGTGGACCGTTCGATGGATAAGAAATTGGCTGGAAGGACGCTATCAGAGAGTCGTGGTCAATGGCTCTTTGTCCAGGTGGAGAGCAGTGACGAGTGGGGTCCCTCAGGGCTCTGTCTTGGGACCTGTGCTCTTCAACATCTTCATTAACGACCTGGACATAGGTATCGAATGCACCCTCAGCAAGTTTGCGGATGACACGAAGCTGAGTGGTGTGGTTGATATGCCAGAAGGGCGGGATGCCATCCAGAGGGATCTGGATAAACTTGAAGAGTGGGCCCAAGAGAATAAAATGAAGTTTAATAAGTCAAAATGCAAGGTCCTGCATTTGGGAAGGAGTAACCCTAGATATGAGTATAGACTGGGTGAAGAGCTCATTGTAAGCAGCAGTGCTGAGAAGGACTTGGGGGTCATGATAGATGAAAAGCTGGATATGAGCCAGCAATGTATATTCGCAGCCCAGAAGGCCAACAGCATCCTGGGCTGCATCAGGAGAGGCATGAGCAGCAGATCTAGGGAGGTGATTCTGCCTCTCTACTCTGTGCTGGTGAGGCCCCACCTGGAGTACTGCATCCAGTTCTGGGGTCCTCAGCATAAAAAAGATGTGGACCTATTGGAGCAAGTCCAGAGGAGGGCCACAAAGATGATTAAAGGATTGGAGAACCTCCCCTATGAAGACAGGCTGAGACAGTTGGGATTGTTCAGCCAGGAAAACAGAAGTCTTTGAGGGGATCTTATAGCAGTTTTCCAGTACCTAAAGGGGGATTATAAAACAGAAGGGGAGAGACTTTTTAAGCGGTCAGACCGTGATAGGACAAGGGGGAATGGTTATAAACTGAAGGAGGGGAAATTTAGATTAGAGATTATGAAGAAGTTCTTTACCCAGAGAGTGGTTAGGCACTGGAACAGGTTGCCCAGAGAGGTTGTGGATGCCCCATCCCTGGCAATGTTCAAGGCCAGGCTGGATGCGGCCCTGGGTGACCTGGTCTAGAGTCTGGCATCCCTGCTCAGTGTGGGGAGGTTGGAACTAGATGATCTTTAGGGTCCCTTCCAACCTGGCCATTCTATGATTCTATGACCCTGTGGGGTCTGTTTTGGTTCAGCAATTATCTTAATTCTTTTGTAACTAGAACACCACAGAGGTATCCAAATTTCATGTCATCCCACAGAATCTCCCCTTAATCTGACCCTTTCACATTCACAAATGTGAATGTTTATCCTTCCTTACCCCAGGTACTAAGAGTGGAGGAGTAGTTCACTACCTAGGATCTCCTAGGCAAGTGGAAGTAGCAGTGGGTTAGTGATACAAAGTAGAAAGCTGTAAGATGTTTCCCTTAACTGGATTTATCAGGTTAGGAAAACCTTGGTGAACCTCCTGAAGAAAGCAAAGTTGGAAAAATTCACTTCATTGCAGCAGGAGAATAGTAACTTTTCCTGGAGAACTTTCCTTTCTAATCACTGTGAAACTTTCAGCAGCACATTTTGACCAGCACAGAGACATGAATAATACGATCAAAAAAGACTGCACTATATCTTTTGATCTGACATGAAGTCACTAAAACAATCACTTCAGTATGCATTATTTCCATATGGACGTCTCTGAGCTCCTTTAAACCCAATGCAAACTTCTTGCAGATTCGAAAGGGAGCAGGGTCACATCATAACAGTGTTTGAAAAGCAGATAACTAACAGCATCTGTGTGAATGAAGACATATTGTCTTGATTTCAGAGATGGCAGGCTGAAGTGCACAAAAATTGGTTTGAGTTGGTAAAAGGGCCACTACTGAGCCTATCAGATCTGGTCACACAAGCAGAGTGACAGTAGCGAAGCCTTATGAGTCTGGCAGCTTCTCTTGGTCGTCACAAAGAGTTAAGTGGTCTCAGGCTCCAGATGGGAATAAAGCCAGGACAAACCAACATCCTTAGCATGCAGAAACCACTGCACTTGGGAAAACTGGCTGGCCACTTGATTGAGCAATACTTTACCAAAAGATGTCAGGCAAACTACCAATACCCTGCTATAGGCTTGGAAACCGCTGTCTATGTTTTATTTAAATAAAACCATTCTACAGTCACCTATAGCAAGCAGGATGGATATCCCTGTAAGTGGCTTTCGGTGTCTACAGTTTTTGTGGCAGTTGAAAAGGGTTTTGATGCCGTAAAAATGGACATAGATCCACAAAGGGGCTTGTGAACCTAATTCTAGCATTCAGTTAAGATGTCTGCTTCTGAAAAGAGTGCCTTACTCCCATTAAATCATTACTTCAATTATTAATGAACTGATGTGCAAAGGTTAAAAATAAATATAACCAAAATGAATGCCAGCAAAAGCTGTCATCTCTCAATCCATAATTAAAGAGTGTCATCACAGATAATATAAAATCTTTGCAAGTTGCCAGTTCTGACCTTCTATTTTTTTCCTGGTTACTGAATATTGTCATCAGATAGTCCAAGTTGTTTTCATCATTAGAAATTTTTGAGCTTCAGCAGAATGCAGTTGATGCACATTTTACATGTAGCCTCCTCTTTTTCTCTTCTCATTGCCATCTGTTATGATCTGTTAGGCATCTTCTCATACTTTGGATAAAGCACAGGTACAATGGAGACAATGGATATTGTGAAATCTGCCAAGAAGTTTATACTATCTTCAATACACATGGAAAATAAAACCAAGGCAGAACTTGGGCATTCTTATCTTGAAATAGTGTTTTAATTCAAAATTGTTCCTGAATGAAATACAACTCTGGCTCTCTATTCAGAGAGTGTAAGGTTGTCCAACAATACAGGAAAATAGAACATTTCATTTATTCAAACATTTTAAGGAACATTCTGTGACTCTGTTTCACCAGAACATATCCTTTTTTGTCTGCAGTGTGGGCAGATATGATCTTACCATGTTTCTAGTAGGATTACTTCCAGACCATGGTGCTGTTTTGTGTGGTGAATGATAGCAGAACTGAACATCAAATTAATGTAAGAGAGTATCACTAATTAAAAGAATAAATATTTGTTAGAAAGTCTGGGAGTGGCCATATGCAATATATGTAACAAAAGGTGACTATATTTAGCTTATAGCTTTGGGTTTGGAGGAGATCATTGTCACTCAACCTTTTTTTTTTATGTTTGAATAAAATTATATGGTCAGGATCCGTCCAGTGTAAAAGTGTAAGTACATACTTCTCAGCTACCTATGCATATCTCTGGTTACCCCTGGTTTCTGAACACAGCCTGCACTATCCTTATCTTGCCTAGTTTCTATATAAATTTCCCACTGCTATCAATGCAATCACATCTGTGATTACTTCCATAGCAACCAACAGACCATAAAACTCAGAAGTCTCTCTTCATCTTGTCCAGCAATACCACCACTCATACTCTCTGTACTGTGCCTCTGGCAGTAGCTAAAAGACCATGTTCAGGGAAGACAGGATATATATACAAATATATATGATCTTATGATTCATTAGTTGTGTTCAGTAGTACTGCATAGCCCTCACATGAATGCAAAATGCAAAACTTAACTCACTGTGGACAGTTCTACTTACACAAATATGTAGCCAGGTGCAGTAATTCAGCTGGCTGTTTCTATTCTAAAATGCAAGACTATCCAGTTAACTTCACAGAATGTTATACATTCATTCCTGTTCTTACTTAAGTGTTGCTGGAGTGAATGTCCTCTGTTGGTTGTAATGGAGTATCCTCAAGTAAAACCCAGGAGGTTTCTCAATTGTTCGATATGTCTGACAGCCCTAAAATTGAGATAGTTTTTATCTGTTCATCATTTTGGAGCAGTTGTTACAGAACATTAATGTGTGACAAGGCATTCAATTTTTAGCTGATAAAAGTTTCAAAAGTATAATTGTTTTTATAAAACAGTAGTTCAGATAACTGAAAACATCAGGGAAAATTCAACTGCTTCCCATATAAACTGCTCCTGTGCTTGCAGTAGTGTTAATATGTTTTGTGGGAGAATCTGGTAGAACTAGAGGTAGACTGGTGCGTAAATGATAATGAGCTGAATGAGATTCTTTGAAACTACCATTTCGTTTCTTAGCAGTGATTACTTCATCATTCATCTGTCGAAGTCTGATGACAGCAATACAGTTACTGCTTCAGTTCTTGTGTTTTCAAAACTGATGATCTTCAACAGGAAAAGCCCATATTTCACAGGAATGTGAGACTCGCTGTAGGGACTGGTATCACACTCCTCCCTCTTCTCCTTTGTGCAGGCAGGTTGCTGTTGCTCATCAACACGAGGCAGTCATACCTTGATGTTTTACCAGCTAAAGTTATATGCATTAATTAACAAGGCATTATTACTGCCCAGTACTCATTCATTGCTAAAATCTGGTTTCCTTGTGGACAAGTAAGAGTGTTTATGGTGTTGCCAATTCCAGGGCACTCATCCTGTTGTAAAATCAATTAGCAATAGTAGAAGATGGTATTTATCTCATCAGAAATCCTGGCTATGATTGACAGGGCACCTATTAACATTTGTGTATGAATTGTGCTAACTGGTAGAGAGTAAGAATCTTGTGAAAAGTGTGGAAATCCTGCCACTTGGTATTTGTAACTTCTCTGTTCATTTTTCATTGTCTGCAGGAATGGGGAAAACCAGAATCATAACCTTAAAAATCAGGCAAAGTTAACTATATAAGTGCGTTGCTTTTAATATTTCTTTGACAGATAATGGAGGTCTCTAGTGTACTCTAGGGACTGCAGCTGGAGAAAATAATTATGCTAAGAAATTTCATATGCTGTAAAGGCAATTTTATTGTGTAAAATTAGAGGACTCCATATAAACACTTCAGTAGAGATGTTTTAAAAGTCAGAAAATGGAAGTGGTTAAAAGCCACTGGCTTGAATTAGTACACAATTCACCTTAAAGTCAAAAACATTTTAAAATTAAATAGATCAACAATGTGGAGAATATATACAAAATTTAAATCAGGGTCACATATTGAATTATTCAATAATTACCTATGAATACTTTAATCATCTTTTTATTTTATATTTTAATAGGTAGCTAATAAATAACTTTAAAAACCATCATTTCAATCCCTAAACTATTTACACAGACTATCCAATGCACAGTCATAATAATGGAGCAATCTTAGTGTGTGTACTCTATTGCAGTCAGGCACAGTCTGAAAATCACTTGGGGTCTCCTGTGGCCCCTGGTGCCATAACTGCCAACAGCAGAGGGAGCATTAAACTCATTGCCCACGGGAAAGTGTGGGGAGTGATACCCATGTTCCTATAATCCTTGTATGGGTAGGATGAGCTCATTAGCCTTCTGGCAGTAATCCTAGGAGAGGGAAGACTCTGATTCCAAACCCGGGCAGATGGAGCTCGTTTAGCCCTGTATGGCCTTCCATCTAAGAGGTTAAATCTCCATGCTAAGGACTTCGCTGCCAGCATCCAAGCTTGCTAGGCCCTGGCAGATGAACCTTAGGACTAAAGGGTGGATCCAGCTCTGCGCATGCTGTGTCTCACCTAAAAAAAAATCCATTGTGCAGGCTCGAGGGTGCTATCCCCTATCCTCTTTTTATCAGCGTGCTTGTAAAAGGCACTGGTGAGGAGCGTGGATGGAGCCCTCCCTGGATCTTCATTTGCGAAGCCTCGCCACAACTCTTGCAGACAGTGGTTTGATCAGTGTTCTCCTCCCTACATTTTTTACATGTATTTTACTCAATACTAATTGTTTTGGTGACCTATTAGCTATTTGGTGTTACAAAACATCATTGCTTTGTAGAAATTAACCTGTTTAATTGTTCCATTTTTTAAGGGTAGAGAACATGGCTATGCGACTGGAAGAAGTAAATGAACGAGAACACTGCATGAAGGCCTCGCTACAGACCGTTGACATCAGGCTTGCTCAGCTGGAAGATATGATGGGACGAATGGTGACCGCCTTAGAAAAACTAACTGGCATAGAGAGAGGTGAGACAACCAAGATACGATCCAGGACCTCATCTGACTGCACTGATACAGCCTACATTGTGAGGCAGAGTAGCTTCAATAGTCAGGAAGGAAACACTTTCAAGCTTCAAGAGAGCATAGATCCCACAGGAGAGGAGTCCATGTCTCCAACATCTCCTACGATCACACCACGCATGCGAAGCCACTCTTTCTATGCAACAAATATGAAGGACAAGTGTGGATTGGAAAAGCTTGAAAGCATTTTTAAAGAAAGATCTCCAAGCCTGCATCGGGCTATCAGTTCCCACTCAATAGCAAAAGAAGGAAAGGTTCCCTTAGCTCCCACCAGCACTTTGTCGATTGCCCCAGACTCCAGAAGGCCTTCATCTTGCATAGACATCTACGTTTCTGCCATGGATGAGATGCATTCTGACACAGAGCCTCTTGACAGCTCCATAAATATTCTTGGTACTGGAGATGCAGCTCTGCAGGCTCACATAGCCTCTTCCATTTTAGCTAACAGTGCATACATTAGCAGTACACGTGGTGAAAAAATTTCTGGCAGGAGTCTTGATTATGAGGAAACCTCTGGAATAGAAACAAGAGCATTTTCTTCAGACTATTCACAAATCACAGATTGCCAAATCCCCTGGGATTCAGATCCTCCATTGTACCACATGTTAGAGCGATCTAAAAGCAGTCGTTATCTGGCTACAACTCCATTTATTCTGGAGGAGATGCCAATTGTGAAATCTCACAGTTTTATGTTCTCTCCATCTCGAAGCTACTTCAGCAGCCTTGGTGTCCCAGTCAAAACAGCAGAGTACACAAGTATTACAGACTGCATAGACACCAGGTGTGTGAGTGCTCCCCAGGCCATTGCAGAGAGGGCCAGTTTCCCTGGAAGTCTAGGGGGCAAAGTGGAGGACTTGGGATGCTGCCACCCAGAGAGAGAAGCTGAACTTAGCCATCCAAGCTCTGATCATGAGGATACTGAGGCCAAAGAAAAGAAAGGGATTCCCCTATCTCCTCAAGATGGCAATGTTATGAGAACTCTGGCCAACAGCATCCCACTTCCAAAAATAGAGCGGGCCAACAGCTACTCTGCAGAAGAGTCTAACATGTTATATGTACAGCACACACGGAAGAGCTACTCTATCAGTGACAAACTTGACAGACAGCGAAATGCAACAGGTCTGCGAAATCCCTTCCAGAGGAGTAAGTCCTCAAGGCCAGAGAGCACAGGGGACACTCTGTCCATGAGGAGACTGTCAAGAACAGGAGCCTTCCGCAGCTTTGAAAGCAAGCATAGCTAGGCCTAGACAAAATTTATCAGTAGTCTAAGGGTAATTGGCTCTCCAGTCCAGTTTTCTTAGCAGAATTTTAAAAAACCCTCACGTCACCCTGTGTCAACTCCAGTTGGCATTAGCTACTGGTCCAGGGAGCACATTGTCAGTCTTGGCATCACCTACTGAGCTCCTGCATCTTGATCCAGTTGACTTCTGCACTTAAGGAAAAAGGGAGGGATGAATGCTTTACAAAGGCTTCAGTAAACAACAGGAATAACAAGCCCCCTCTATGAAGTCAAAAGAAAGAAATGAGTAGGTTCAGAAATCTGCCTTTTACTAGAAGGCATCCTAATATCTTTGATCATCGTTCAAGTTTTTGGGATGAAGGAATAAACTGGCAAAAAGAGAGGTACAAATTAGATGTTCTAAACTTCAGTCATGACTTCTTTTTCATCTATGTCACTGTTGTGATGACTGATGAAAAGCATTTGTTATTTCTGGAGGAACTGGCAGTAAACAAATGTAAAGTTCCCCCAAATCTCCTGCTTCCCGCATTTTTTGGAAATGAAGAAAGATGAACAGGTTAACAATCATAATGTTCACTTGTATCTTTTTGTATCAACTTCCAGTGCCACAAAAAAGTTTATATTTTCAAAAGCAGAAAGGGAAATGAAATGCCTTTTGTACTGCAACTTAAATGGAGGAAGAATTTATGTTCAAGTATCAGGTGATTTTCTGTATAAAACACGCATTCTAGATTCTAGCACAGCTGAGCAAGCTCAGGATGAATGTAATTAAGTGGAATAGTACATATTTATTTTTTTACCACATTTGTCATCAATGTGTTGTATCACTAAAACAAAGGATGTGATGGAACAGTAAGAAGAGGGTCATCAGAGCAGACCACAATAATCTTGTCAGGTTCTTACTGCTCTATTTAATTACATACACAAATTGGGGAAATTTATCCACCAGGCTGCTAACAGGCCCTTCTTGCTGTTCCAGTTGCACTGCTTATTTTTCACATAATTCCTTCACCTAAAATATATGCCTCTTTTTTCCAAAACAATTCAAACATACAGGTTTTATCAAGCAATCTGAATCCTCATTAATGCAATTAGACTGAAGTTGCTTAAGGCAAGTGTTCTCAGCAGAGGACTGGAAAACACTAAATGTGTATGTGCTTTTAAGGTAACTTAAAGAACCAAAGTGAAACTGCAGGTATCTGTAAATGGCAAAAGCCATCAGTTGTGACTAGGCTTCTATCATTCAGCAGCATATCGCGCAACATGCATTTTAGTAGGAGCAAGTGTATCTGAACGGTAGTGCAGTTATGAGTTTTGGTTGAAGGCAGTCATAACTCCACTGACCCAACCCATGTTCCTAAGGCTCCACAATGTTATCCAGAGTTTCAGACTTCTTATGGGAAGATATCATATTGGTCCCAGGAGGACGGGTATGCAGAAGATAGGAAAAGGGTGGAAGCTTGTGGAGTTGAAGCTAGTGCTATTAAAAATTTTTAAAATCTCTTACAGTGACCAACATCTGTGTAAAACCAGCTCCTTTTTGTTATTAAAAATGAACACGTGAGTGGGGTACACACTTCCCATTATTTAAATGGGAATTATCATTCAAATCTCTAAGGCAGCTTTGAAAATACAGGCTGATGTTTTCTCACTGAAATTTCGCTCTAGGAGACTCTAAGCACCATATGAGAGCTAAGTCTGAAAGGCAACAAATCTAGACATAAAAATAATCATCAGCCTCTAGAAAAGAGGCAAAGAACGTGAATACACTTAGGTACCAAGTTGTTACGTTGGAAAGTTCAGGAAATAAAGAAATGCAGCATGAAGACTTTAAGCACAATGTGTTTCGTACTTCCTGCACCAACGTGTTCCTTGCTTTCTTCTGTTTGATCAGGCTTTCAGTGAGCTGAACTCCACCAAGACACCATGTTTATGCAATTGCCTTGCAGTCCATGTGCAGCATTATGGTCACATGGCAACACCAAGAAAGATCAGAGTCCTTTCTGTGCATTATGAAGCATGACAGGCTGATTGTTGAACAATAGCAAAATGCCCAAGGGCAAAGGAACTTGTATTTAACAATCTGCTTCAAATGTGCCAAGTTTGTTAGCAGCCTTTTCCTAAGGCTTCTCCAAATCTGTCTATCCTTGATGAGTAGAGGGGGATATTATCACTTTGTTTTCTTTGTTACTGTTACGAATGTCTGCTGAACCTGTTTGTGGACTCATCCACCTTCACCATATTACTTACCTACTCTACAGGAACTTCAGATTCATTAGAAATTTCTCAAGAGCGCTTAGTTAATTAGTTCAAGGCATAGGGCTCCTCTAGGGTAAATTTCATTTCTTAGTTTGTCAGGATAAAAGAATTTGCCAAACCCAGAAGCTGTATAAATGTTTGGGATACAGCACTTTATTGATCTGGAGCATACATTCCAGGTAAAATGAAACAGGACACTTTATTTACCTCTTAAAATTTGTCATGATATACAAAATGTAAATTCGGATATTAGAAGTGTGATTGCAAGATGTCAGAACACTACTTTTCCTGAATGTTTCCCGTTTATTCTACAAGGTGATGTCTATAGAATATGTTATGATGGATGTTAGATTATTTTGTCGTCATTTTTCACACGTTACATCAACTGCTCAGTTTTGAATTTGACAGTAGGACATCCATTCCTTGCAATGGCACCAGATTTCCCACTACCAATATTATGACCATTCAGTGAGAGTAGAAATCTTATCATCCATCATCATGTAGCTGTAGCATGTGCCGTATGACATATTCTGTATCAAAGGATAGCTTATTAAGTAGATAAATATACACACATTTATACTTATCTCCCATATATAAACCAGTATAGTTGTGACATGTGATAATATTAGTGAACGTTACAGGACGGTTTCAATATCACATTATAAGGTCTTGTTTGTAAATCTGTAACATTCAATAAAATAGCACATGTTGCATTGAGCATCAAGTTCCACTATCCAGTTATTAGCTTACATATGGAATATGCATTTCTGGTAACAGTCTGTACGTTTGGTATGTTTCACACATTTCCCTGTTTAGCTTCACTTAAATGTCTGTATGAGCTGATGCGTAAACCTCTTATGAGCCACAATGGGCTCTGACAGGTGAGTTGTGACAGTGTGAAAGATGAACTGGCATGTTATGCAAAAGATTATAAGATAAACGAACTTTAATATTTTGAAACTCAACTGAACTTAGCTGTTTGTTTACATATGCTCGCCAACTGAGGAAGCGGTGTACAGTATTTTATAAATATTTTCCTATAGTAATCTGTTCTGTTGTTTCCAGTTTAAGTGATGCTATTCTACATTTGGCGTATACATTTGTCTTAGATATTGGATTATGGCACATTATCCTTTCACAATAACAGTGTGATATGACTGAAGTAGTTTCTCTTCCTTACAGTCCAGTCTTTTTTAGTGTCAATGAAAATGCATGCATTGTTCCATGAGTTTCGTTGGACTACTATGAGACTTAACATTTTGCTATTGCCTGCCTGTAAAGATGAATCCAGTTAGGAATGAATTCAAGCTTTTGGATGTTTACATTATTTCCACAATGTTTGATCTTTAGCAAAGTAAGTGATTTTTTTAAATTATTTTTAAATGACAATTGTATTTTATGAAATTGAAATATTCAACACAAAATGCAAACCTACAGCAGTGCTCAGACGTTGGCTCTCTCTTTTTTATTTTGGAAGAGATAAGGTGCTACATTATTGTTCTTAGCACAAGTGCCAGTTAACAAATGGCAGTGAGGGGATAATTTGAAAATATAATGAAAAACCAAAACATCCATTAATCCACATCAGGAAATCCCTCTGAGTTCCAGATATAGATTGCCTGTTTTTTTGTTTTATTTTTATTTTCACTTACAGATCTTTTGGTAAAAAAAGAAAAAAAAAACAGTAAAAACCTGATTTGTACCTTTTGTGGAGTGGATAATGTTTTGTCAGGGGATAAATATCTTAGTTAGGTATATTTTTTTGTATGAGAAGAAAATGATTTGTTTCTCAGAAACTGTCAGTGCATGGAAAATGCAACTACACAACTGCTCAAAAAATGCTGGTAGCAGCACACAGTCTTGGTCCAATGACTGCAGTAAGAGCAAACAAGTATCTGTCCTGAGAGCAGAAGTTATCAAAGATGTTACCTTAGAGTGAACCTGTGACACAAAATTATCTGTAAACTCATGGTGCGGATTCTCAAAACAAGAATAAATGTCTTGTTATTTTGCTCAGGTTATACACTTAAGAGGATCTGATAATCACCAGAAAGAAAAAACGTGATCTGGTCATTCCTGGATTTCCCTAGTAGGAGCTAGAGTCACACTACTTAAGTAGTGCTGATGTCTCCCTCCTGCTTGAAAATAATAGTGTATTTGCATTTTGGTGCAAATATGCACAATTTTTTCAACAAATGCCATGTTTTCCATCTGTTAAAAGATACCAGCTATAGATCCCTGTTTAGAACAAATGGGAAAGCTTCCTGGCATGAATTTTCCCTCATCCACCTCAAATAACATAATTCAAACTGGCTAGAAGAAAAGCATTGTGGGTGTCTGCTTTCCTAATGAAACTCTCTACTTCTCCAGATGGTATTCACCAGCCTTGCCACACACTGGCATAAAAGCAGTAGTGCTGAATGTGGAGGGAGTGAGTTTCTGCGCCCCAGTGAGAGTTATCCTGCTTTATAGCTGATCACGGGGTGACTACTATTGGTCACATAGGCTTCTCTTCTCCAAGAATCACTATGATTATGGTCTTACTGATGCTGATGCAAATCTGCAGCAAAGTCACTGGTTTAAAGGGAGTACTCTGACTTTTGTTCTGGATTTTTAACTCTACTTTACTTTAAGTCATGGCATAGATTATCCTAAATCATAATCAGGTAGGAAGTCTAATGACTGACCCATTGAGTCAGACTGGTTGTGAAACACTCTCCAACCTTTTAATTTTTGCTGTATACTTTCAGATCTCCCAGAGAGCCCCACAGTACTTATTTCAAAAAGCAAATAGGAAAAAATCTTTTATTATGAAATTGCTGCTATTTCTGCTGCAAGGAAGTGATAACTATTTTATTATTTGGTAAGGAAGGGGAAAGGACAGAAGTGGGAACTGGCTGCGAAATGCAGTTTTATGCCTGCACAACAGTAAATTGTATTGAAGTTATATCCTTTTTCCACCACTGCAGTTGTTGTACATGAGGAGAGTCTATATGCTGCTACTGCTGTCTGGAACAGTGTTTGCAATATACTATACTAATAGCTATTTAATCATTTATTATTTGGGCTATCATTTGTAAGTATGTAACAATCATTTATAAAGGGAGAAAAATGATTGCAATGTCATTTTAAACAAATTCCTACTAATATGAAGTTTTTCAAGTATGATTTGTCTAAATATATATCACTAGGGAAAATGGTCTTTTTCAAAGGTCTACTGGATTCACAATGCACTTTTAGACTATGTTTAGATACGTAACAAAAAGCAGAAGTTGGCAATTACTACAGCAGAACTTTCTGAAATTTCTGTAACAATTGTTTTGCAATAAAAAAAGAGATGTAGTTCAAGACATCTGTTCTTACCAGAGCATTTATTTATGGTCATGTGCTGTCAAAGCAATAAAGCAATGATGCAATAGCAGCTACTTTTCTCTGAGATGTCTCACTGATCTAGTTCTAACTTTACAGCTTTAAAGAAAACCTAAGGATTTACACTATTGCACACAAACATTTTGAATTTTGTAAGTTGTTTCTACCGCTGAGATCAGGTGTCATTCATATGTCCCTTATTCTGGCCAATATCAGTTTGAACTAAGACTGACACACTTCTAGGTGTGTTTATTTGAAGGGTGGGAATAGATTCTTTTATTTGTAGCTACTATTTCAGGAAAGGGGTAAACATAAGCACTGACTGCAGATCCTCTCTAAACTGCTTCCATGTACACTAGAAGAAGGACACTTCTTTGTATGACAGCCTCCCCATTGCTGGCTCTTGTAGCTAAAGAAGGTTCATTAAAAACAAAAAAAAAGATCTTTTAGCTAAATGCAAAAAGAAACACAGGAAACAAATACCTGATTGAATAAGAAAGATACTCAAAACAGTTCTGCACATATCAGTCACACTTCAGAAAAGGAATAGTTCAGAGATTTAGATAATAGTTCATTATTTCCGATATCTCAGGAGGAAATGCTAAAGTTTTTAATTAGATTTTATCTCATCCTTTCTCAGAGTCTTCCATTTATTGAAGACTATTGCAGCTTTTAGGTTTAAAAATAGATTAGATAGATAGATAGATAGATAGATAGATAGATAGAGAGATAAAAATCTGTACCACATAAGATGTCATTATGCTTCTTTCCAGGTTACAGGCTTCCTATTTCTGGTCTCCCTGGGATTTTCCACAATAATGAACTCCACCTAAACCAAGCCAATTAGTAAGTGCTGGAAAAAAGCAAAAACACCAGCCTCGATTTTGATTCCCATGAGCTGCAGTCTTGTAGCCTTTAGGGCAGTGGTCTAGTCTCTTTTAATCTCATTAGCGCATAATAGCAAAGAACTCCATTAATGTTGACCATGGCAGACAACTCTGATTCATTATCCTCATGACTGAATATAACAAGGACATCCCACTGCAAATGATACGGACTACTGTTACAGAGAAGGATGGATGGAAAAATGCTGTGCAAGGAACTGGCTTTGTTAGTCTGGATTTCAAAACAAAAAGTTTGATGACTGTACAGATGGTTGGAGAGACTGATATACTAAAACTCCATATTTTTGCTATACCTTATCTCACTTAAACATGTAGCCAGATGTTAAGCAGTCACATGTACACCACTGAATCAGTCTGTGGAGGTGACAGAATTATCCTCACAAAATATTCCAGTGGGGTTTGTTCAATACGCAAGATGAGAATTTTCTTAACAAGCTTAGAAACAATAACATATCAAGGCCCTAAGGATATTATTGAAAATGTTAACACATAATCATTTTTTCCCATATTTGAAAGATGACAAAAAATTCAACTATCATTGTAGTATGTTACTATTCACCAATTAATATCTTGAAATTAAAACTTTCTTTAACAAAAAATCAATCTTCTGGAAATATCAGTAAAAAATAGTAAATCTGATTAAAGAATTACTTTTTTCAAAAACTCCTTATAAATATTAGTCATAAACCTGAATTCTGACTCATAGCTGCTGAACTACAAAAACCGCAATGTAATTTGGGGAGGAGAGGGAGGAGGCAAGGGGTATGCAAATGGGAAATAGGGAAATTAGTCCTCTTAAAGGAAAATATGAGCAATGGGCTCTAAAATTCACATCAATCTTACTCTGTGTAGTTAGATCCTACTTATTTTCCAGAGTGGATGCTTGGGGAACTATACCATAGCTGTGCAATTAGTAACAGGTTTAGTTAATGATGAACCCATTTCTACAATGATATCTATTTTGGTAATGCTGTAGTATGTCCCACAGAAAATCATAATTTAGACAGACAACTTACACCAACAATGGTTAATCTGATAGTCTCTCAGCAGAGTCATTGAGTGTTTTGGATTAATATCGAAAAGGACATCCTGTCTCTTTGCTCCAGTCTTATCTGAGGGATGGTGAATAGCTGCTCTGTTCCAAGAACAGGCCATAGATTCAGAAAATGTGACCTGGTTCCCAGTTCTCTAGAAGACTGCTTTCTCCCTGAAGGATTTTGGCTTTCTAGTCAGAGCAGATTGCCTTTATATCCACTCCACTTCAGCTATGTGAGAAAGGAGCAGCACCCACCATGGGAAGTACACAGCAACACAGGGATATTCCCTTTCCTCACCATGCAGAGGCATAGCTAGAAGCCTATATTATCACTGCATACCTTTAAACATTTGTCTGAAACTTTTGTGTACTTATTTGGTTAGAAATAAAATAGAAAATAAACTAAGCCTACCTTAGTCCAAAGATAATCTCTTCCAAAATGGTGGGGTATTTTCAGGCATTAAGGCACTGTCACCATTTACAGGGAAATAAGTTCTCCTTAACGGTAGCTGATCCTACTCACTGACCACTCATGATGATAAAACTTTCTGCCATCACCATTTTGTTTGAGGTGCTGAAGAAAACAGTGCCTCACAGCACCTCTGCAGTTTCAGCATGGGGCCCTAGCCCCAGGGTAAGCTGAGCTGGTCTTACACTAGCTCTGTGTAATGCATGCTTCAGTTTGCCCATATCAGCATCAGGGAAGGGTGCAAGCCATCCTCTTGGGGATGGATATTTCTGCTAGGTCTACCAACTTCAGTACCAAGTTGGCAGGGAACCTGGCACAGCCAGTGGAGGGAGGAAGAAAAGACATGGGCAATTTATCAACAGTTTACTCAAGACAGGCTTGAGAGAGGGTTATCTGCATCCCCATTCTGTTGTGTTCACTCCCTCCTGACATATGATGTAACTATGTGAGCATGTGTACTATAACATATAGGTCTATCCTAGGTAAGTTCAAACTACACATTACAGTCCAAGATACAGATCAAGGGTGGTATTGCAAAAAAACCTTGAAAGCTTTAGGCTTACAAATACCATAGTTTAAAAAAAAAAAAAGGGTATATATTCAAGTACAGGCCCTTGTATACTTAAGCAACTTAAAGAGATTTTAGCAGCGTGTTGGAGTATTTGTCTCAAGCAATCACTGGAGCACAAAACTGATCCTTGAGTCTCCCCTCTGCAAGACAAGTGCATGAACCTGCAGTCTCTAAAGCTGTAATTTCTTCCTTGTCTCCAAGAAAATGTTCACATTCATGTCCTGTAGTAAAGGCAAAGCAGTTAAGCAGTTAATTTATGAGCCCAAACAAGGCTTAGTGTGAGGCAGGCAGTAAAGACTCAGTTTTACTTAGAACTTGGTTCTGGTAGCACCAGGAAGTTAGGCATGAATTTTTTACGTTTGGAAGAAGTTTCACAAAGTAATTACATGTTACAAACACATTAATGAAGAAAGGAAGACTACTAACATGAGATACTGTTTTGTTGAAACTTAGTGCTGGAATTTCTCTTTTAAATAAGCATTTTCCAAAATATGTTGTACCGTACAACACAAAATAATGCAGAGTATGCATTATTTGTTAAAACTGTTCTGATAATGCTTTCATATGTAAGCAAGGACCAAAAACTTTATCTCCTTAAAAGGGAGACATTTAATAACTGCTCCTTTCTATTCTGGTGGAATTAAGCTTACAATCAAAATGCTACATTTTAACATGTTTTAATAGAAGTTATGATAGAAGATAATTGAAGAAAATAACTTATTCTTTGCACTGGATGCTGAGATAGGTTAAGAAACTAGCAATGTACTTGACACATGGAAGACTGGGCTTATGGGGTGCCAGGTAAGTTCTAGTTCCCACACCCCTTTGTCTACGGGACTGCACTCCTTTAAAGATATATTCAGAGGCGATCATTGTGCTTCCTAACGTGATGCTAAGGACAGGGCTGGCTGTCCTGCCAGGTTAGTCAACTCTCAGGCCTAGTCAACATGGGTTTATGAAGGGAAGGTCCTGCCTAACCAACTTAATCTCGTTCTGTGACTGGGTGACCCACCTGGTGGATCAAGGGAGGGCTGTGGATGTGATCTACCTGGACTTCAGTAAGGCCTTTGACACAGTCTCCCATAGCATCCTAATGAAAAAGTTAGTAGCTCATGGCTTGGACAGGTTCACTCTTTGCTGGGTTTAAAACTGGCTGGATGATCGAGCACAGAGAGTGGTTGTGAATGGTGCCACTTGCAGCTGGTGTCCAGTGACCAGTGGTGTCCCCCAGGGTTCAGTCCTGGGCCCAGTCCTGTTCAACATCTTTATTGACGATCTGGATGAGGGCATCGAGTCTACCATTAGTAAGTTTGCGGATGATACCAAGTTGGGAGGGAGTGTCCATCTCCTGGAAGGAAGGAAGGCACTGCAGAGGGACCTGGACA
>VWZO01013177.1:40329-52074 GCA_013396975.1 Bucco capensis
GTGGCATGGTTTAGATGATGTGGTGTATTGGGTCATAGGCTGGACTTGATGATCCTGGGGGTCTTTTCCAGCCTTGGTGATTCTGTGATTCTGTGATTCTGTGATTCTGTTAGTATAAAGCAAACAACATCTCTCTACCATACTGAGTATATCCTCGGATCTCAGTTACATTAAATACTGCAGTTTGTGATTGTAGATCACCTCCTGATTTGAAAGGGGTGTGTCAGTTACTACTACCTATATCTAAAGTTATTTATGCTGAAAGCCAGAGGCATTCACAACTTGAGTGGAGGGATACTGAAAACATGGATTCTGCGTGGTGAGAGAACACACCACTTCAAACCTTTTTCCTTTGGTACCTATCCTCCCCCAGGTAAGGCAAATAATCCTGAGGCTGCCCTTCGCTTGGAGTGCTCTGCCTCCAGAACAAATTTCTCCAAGCACACCCTGCAGACCCCGCGCCATCCGCGCTCACTTGCGCATCGTTGCGCCTGTTTGATGATGTCATTTTCGTCCAAGTGGCCGCTGGGTGGCAGTGTTTAATCTCCGAAAGACAGACAGACCGCACTTGTCTCTGGCTCGAATACTAGGGTCCTTAAGGACAAACGACAGTTTCCACGCCCGCCCCAAAAGAGCTGTTTGAAGCACCCCTTACTGAAAAAACAGGTGATACAGGAGCCCAAGGGGACTAGGAGGCCACCTGCTAAAGCAAAGGTGACACTGCAACCCTAAGACTGTTGACTGAACCACAGTGAACCCTGGTTGAGATATACCAGCTATTGAGGATTATGAACACAAGCAGGCTGTCTGAGGTAAATTGCTGGGACTCTAGACAGACTTCAGATCTCGGGACTCTAGATGTAGGATCTCAGATCACTAGACTGAACACTATGTAAAGCGACATGTTGGAGGAAAAAGTGGAGTGCCTGATCTATTTGCGTTACCCATGCTCATCACAATTTTTCTCTAGGATAAAAAGTTTTGCATGAACAGCAAACCTGTTAATGTGGAAACCCTGTTCAATTTGTTGATGATTCCTTATATAGGGAAACAGCAGGAAATCTTCATTTTGTTTTAATTGTCCAGAATTTTACTAAACATTAAAATCTTAAAGGCTGAAGTTTTCTGGGCTGATTTCTGGTTGGAATTAAACATAACCAGGAAAGCAAATGAAAGTTTTGTCCATGCTAAAATACTACTACTACTACTCATATTTGAATTTTGCATGCATACACTAAAATCAGATCCCAGCACTTTTTTATTTCAGCAGCTAGAATCCACGGGTATTTCACAGAATCACAGAACAGCTCAAGTTGGAACAGACCCATAAGGATCATTGAATCCAAATCCCTACACATGGTACCAATAGGGAACTGATAAGGACTTATTTACACCTGCAGCATTGGCGTATGGCAGGTTTTATGACACAGTTGGTAAGTGAGCCTAACAGGAGAGGTCCACCATCAGACCTGTGGCTTACAAACAGAGAAAGACTGGTGGGAGATGTGGAGGTTGGAGGCCATCTTGGGCATAGCAACCATGAAATTATTGATAGAGTTTTTGATTCTGTATGAAGGCATTACTGGCTGGATAACCAAGCCTAGAGAGATGTGGTGAATGGAGTTAAATCGCATTGGCAGACATTGCATTGGCAGGTTTCCCCCGGGGCTCAGTTTTGGGACCAATCCTGTTTTATATCTTTGCTGATGATCTGAATGAGTGTATTGAGTGGATCCTCAGTAAGTTAGTAGATGACACCAAGTTGGGCAGGAGTATTGATCTGCTTGAGGGTTTGGAGGCCCTACAGAGGGATCTGGACAGGCTGGATTGGTGCATCCAGACCAACAGTTTGAGGCTCAACAAGGCCAAATTCTGGATGTTGCACTTTGTTCACTACACCCCCATGGAATGATAAACTCCTGGGACAGCATGGCTGAAAAGCTGCCTGGCAGAAAAGGGCCTGGGAGTGCTGGTTGACAGCTGTCTGAACATGAGTCAGCAGTGTGCCCAGGTGCCAAGAAGGCCAACAGCGTCCTGGCTTGTGTCAGAAACAGAGTGGCCAAGAGGACTAGAGAAGTGACTGTCCCCCTTTACCTGGCACTGGTGAGGCTACCTCTCTAATACTGTGTTCAGTTTTGGGCCCCTCACTACAAGAAAAACATTGAGTTGCTGGAGCATGTCCAAAGAAGGGCAACAAAGCTGGTCAAGGGCCTGGAGTACAACTGTTACAAGGAGTGGCTAAGGGAACTGGGGTTATGTAGTCTGGAGAGGAGGAGGCTCAGGGGAGACTTTGTGCTCTCTACAACTACTTGAAAAAAGGTTGTAGAAAGATGAGTGTCAATCTCTTCTTCCAGGTAATAAGCAATAGGACAAGAGGAAATGGCCTCAAGCCGCACCAGGAAATGTTTAGATTGGATACTAGGAAAAATTCCTTCATAGAAAGAGTTGTTACAGGAACAAGAGTTGGAACAGGCTGCCCAGGGAAGTGGTGGAGTCACCATTCCTGGAGGTATTTAAAGGATGTATAGGTGTGACAATTAGGGATATGGGTCAGTGGTAACTTGGTATAAACTAGGTTAAAGTTGGACTTGATAATCAGAAGATCTTTTCCAATCTGAACAATTCTATGACTCCATGTGCACTGCTGTGCATAACGCAGAAACTCTTGAGAAAGCAGATCCCTAATCAGGACCCAAATCTCCTAACAGAATGTGTCTCTGTCTGTCTTTCTGCTCCCATATGCATGAAGTAGGAGAAAATGTGCATACTGTATTTGCCCTTTAGTACCAAGAACCCTTCTTTTTACAATATTCTTCCAGGGCATGGCAAAATTTAGTACAATCTCTCCTCTAAGTCAAATTTGTCTACGACAAATCTCTCTCTTCCATCTCTCCAAAGAGCAGCTAATCACTTTTCACAGTATCACAGTATGTCAGGGGTTGGAAGGGACCTAGAAAGATCATCTAGTCCAACCCCCCTGCCAGAGCAGGATCACCTAGACGAGCTCACACAGCTGTAAGTATTCTTGGGCAAACCACTCAGTCAGGAGAATATCTGAAGCTGTTCATTGAGCCAGAGGGCTCCAAAGCCCAGAGCAAAGCTATGTCAAGGCATTACCTGGTACAATTTGAAGAGTCCTAGGCAGAGAAGAGGTTGTAAGATGTGAGAAATCTTTCAACATTTAGAGTAGTTTTTATATGCTGTATGGGGACACCAATGACATAACCAGCTGTTTCTCCTGCTCCCAGTTTTATTACATGTTTTGAGTTGGCCTGTTTTAAGCCTCTTGGGCTTGCAAAACAAAAGAAAAAGCCAAAAAGGGAAAACCTGTTTGAGGAGTTCTTAACAGACTTCATGTATCAGCCAAGCTCAAGGCTGTTTGTGAAATCACATGAAGAAGGTACAGGGTATGTGTCCTCCAAGAGACTTTGGGAAAACGCAGGCAGTTATGAACCTTAGGTATCTACTTCATTAGAAAACAGCTAGGCATACTTATCAATCTTACTTTTGTGCATAGGTGTTTTAAACAGCCATGATATTACATTGTTTTGAAGACCCAGTGCTAAATCACACTCTCTATTAGTTTCATGTCTGCTAACAAAAGCATCTCACAGAAAAAGACTAATATTAAAGATTTTAATCCCCTGCTGTGACAATATCACAACTTTCAACCAGTCTATTAATTTGGATTCTAGGAGGGATTTTCTGCTACCATCTTTCTGTTCATATCTGTTTAATGCAGTGCAAAAGCTGAACCACAGGAAAACTTGACTACTGCATCCACTTAAGCAGCTGAGTTATCACAAGACTCTCAGGTTTGTTTCTTTCAGAGCTCTGAGCAGCATAGGACCACCTGTAATACATCTGCTTCTAAATAAAAAAAAAAAAAAAAAAGAGACTATCCAGGGTTGCAAAGAAATCCTAGCAATCCCTGGATGCCAGTCTGTCCTTCTGAAACTTTGTATTGAGATCTAAGTCCAGCTCACTCCACTTTGCAGAAGGGAGTTGGATAGCCTAAAAGATATCAGTTCCTCTGCTTCACACTTTGAGGTTTCCTCAGATATGTATTAGTCAAAACAGAGAACCAACTGCCAAAACTCTTTTTATCACTACTCTTTACACCTCATATCTTTTTCCATTTACAGTCAATATATTAAAAAATAATACTAAATGAACATTCATAAACATTAAGCAAGCAATGCCACTTATGCTGCTATGAACCAGTTCATGTTCACACTGTGGAGAGTAGCACAGTCATAGGTGAATGGAAAAGGGAGCAGAACGTACAAGTCTGGGCCAGGGGGCACTTAGCACTACACGTGTACAAATAACAAATCATCTTGCTGAAAGTGGCCACCTGACAGCATCACAGAGACTAAATTCAGTATTTTACTACCTAAATAAAACAAAACTTCCAGAAATAAACTTATCACAAACAATTGCTTTCAGATAGCAAAAGAAACATCAGTGTTTGTGTTTTCTGAACAGAGTATTAAAAATACAAATGGAAGGAAAAACAGATATTTTGAAAATCGAGGTCTAACCTTGGTTAAGCCAAAACTAGCCAACTGCCTGCTCCGCTGAAGCAATCAAATAAATCAGATCAGGCACTTAACTAATTAGCAGAAAACTTGGCACAGCAAATGAAGTCAACCTGACCATAGTGTGATCAGTGATGTTGGCTCTCTGTTCCAAATAAAGGAACATCTAAACTCAGATGATTAAGAGCTGCCCCAAATTTTTCTTAACAGGCTATATCAGCCTTACTTTTCTTACGGCATTCTACAAAAAAACTCTGTTCAGCCCACTTCTTGTATATGTTACTGGTTCATAAACCATGTGGGCTGCAACAATTCATCAGTATTTACATAGTAGCTGCATGCAAGGTACTAGCTCCCTTCAACAAGGCAGGCCAACTTAGCAGCCCTGCACTTCTGTGTAATATCTATTTTTAGAGTATTAGGGCAAAAGAGCAACACATTGCCACAGCTGCCAACACTATATTCTCAGTAACCAAGGCTGAAAAAAGGGAAGGATTTCTAACTACCTTTAGTTTCAGTTGTAGCAGCACACTGCAGGCAAATATTTCTATTACTGCCATTATTATTGATAGCTGTATTTCCAATCTAACATCAGTCTCTTAAAGCCTACCTGTGCCCACAAATGATAGCAATTCATAGCTGATGATCAGTCAGAGCTGTATCAATTAAAAGTTAAGGGTAAAAATCCATTTTACTCCCCCCCCTTTCAGTCAGCATTTTCAAGCTATTTCCCCAGCCATATCATGGTGTTTAATAAGCTGTAGCTTGTAGACAAACATTGAGATAAAAGCTTTCAACTTTTGGCTGCAGTTAGAGGCCATTGCTTCAGTTATCTGTGTTTGGGTCACAGGCAATATTTGCAGCTCATTTCCTATCATGTTGCTGATTAAAATGCATTCTTTTATTCTGGAGCCACTCATATGAACCACCGCCTATGGCACACCACAAAGCCTCAGTAAGCAGGCTGCTGATTGTCTTTCTTGACACAGATTTGTTTGGATTTTGACGGACAGAAGGAGCACACTTGTGTTGAGTACTTCATAAGCCACTAACAATACTGTAACTGTTGTCAAAGACAGGAAGAGCAATGTCCTATAATTACATTAAAAATTCTTGAGTAAGCTTTGCATGATTAGAACTTTTTAAGTCATTGTTGGCCAAAATTTTTTATTAATATCGTAATTGATGAGGTTGACTTCTGTAAGCAAACAGTACAGGGACTAGTATTAGTGTCTTCAGATTCACTCTCTGCTTGAACAATCTGTCAAATATCTGCTAAATGCTTTTGTAATTTTTTACTATTTGCAAGCAGCTCATATTCTCATATCTCTAGATAATAAAAGAAAAGGACATTTTAGATTATCTGACAAATGGGAATGTGTCTAAATCTTTTTCTGGAAAATTAGTTCTTGCATGTATGAATTTGAAGCACGTTCTGTAAAAGAGTCTGCAACTAGTGCTTGAAACTGCTGCTTCCATTAAGGCTTCAAAGAAAAACCATTTCTTACAAAACACACCAGCTTTTAGGTGCCAGGAAAAAGCCAGTCTCCTCCCCACTCAGGTCTAGGAAATCAGAACTTAGTATTTCTGCTTCTATTTAATTAGATTGTGACCCAGTATCAGATACATGAAGGTGTTTAACACATAATTCTTAATGGGTAGTTTAATAAGAGAATACTTGAAGAGCTGAGCTTTTCTCCTTCAGCAAAAGAGTCTTTTTTTTAATTGAGTTATCAAGGTTATTCAAAAGGGTTACAAACTCAGGTAAAGAAAGTTACTTAAATTGTAAATAAATATTTATTGAAATTCTTCAGATATCTGTCTAGCTCAGTATGGGATAAATACAATAAGCCTGTTCTAATACAAGCAGTTCAACAGTTCTCGCACAGCTTTCAGGTCTTTCAAAACTGTAAGCAGTAAAATAAACACTGGACCTTCTTTCATTGTACTTTGAAGATACAGGGAACTCTAATTACACCCTTCAATTTCTTTGTCTCCTACATTAAAAAGAATTATTAAAATTGCAAAGCCCTCAATAGTTAACAATCAGTCATCTATGCATTCCCATTATGCACAAAATGATATATTTCTTTATGTATTAAAATATTATTCCCACCTCCACACGAATCTACCCATAGGATTGGTTTAAACTGAGCACCTGCTGTTTTCTCAGCAGTCCCTGAACATTTTTCTCAGCCCACTCTTGAAGATCAATTTATAATTTTATTATAACTTTTTTGTGACAGTTATTGTTAAATTGTCAAGTGTTTTTGCATATTTATTTCCACAACAGCTTTGGCATGAGGAACTGTTGACAATTGCAGTTTACAAAAGGGTCTGTAATTGTGGAAACCAAATTTGAAACACTTGTCACCCAAATGTCTAGCACATTTTATAGTGAGTATTATCTATGTTAATGCATTTCACATACAATGACTGCTACTCATTTAGGTTTTCTTGGTGACTTTTTCTACAGCTGTAAACATATATTGCCTTTGTAAACGGCATCACAGGGTATCTGGAAAATGAATGATGTTTGGTGATGGTGTAAAGTTTAATTTAAGTGACTTAACCAAAATTATCAGAGTTTTGTGGAAGAAAAAGGGATGGACCTCTGTCCTTCAGAGAGGCTTCTCCATCAGATTTTCTCTTATTTTTCTGAAATCCCCTGTCTCATTCATGACCACTTACTGGAATCTTTCCAAGGGGGATATTTTGTGATGGAAAATGTCCTTTAGAAAAATCAAATATTGTTTAGGACATAGAAAAACTTCAAAAGCAAAACCAGTCCTTCTTCAACTGCCCACCCAAATCAGACAATTTTCCTCCCTGTCTGAGCATGCTGATATCTGTCTGCTCAGCTGCCACAGCTGAGCTCCTCCCCAGCCTCCTCCACTTCCTTGTGAGCAAGGCAAGGGAAGGGAAGCTTCAGAGTCCCCTACGCTAGGGCTGGAAGGGCCTTGACATCATCAGTTTGTGCCTGCAGCAGAAGTGTCAATATTAAATTCAGGCATCCAGGAAGCCAAAATTATATTTCAGTTCCCTGATAAGTAAAATAATCTCAAAAACCCCAAACTCTAATACCCATTCAAGATTATTTTTTTCTAAAAAACCACACCAAAGTCCAAATGATTTTTCCCCACACATGAGACTCTTAGATACTAATGAGTTTCATTCAGACTTCAGAAACAAATTAAATGTGACTCCTGCAGAGTAGCCTTTCTCAACTTGTGAATACGCAGCTTTGAAAGATTAATATTAGTAGTTTGGGACATCTATATTATTTGAAGTTTTCTTAAAGGAAGAAAATAACCCACCCACTCACCCCTGCCAGATATTCCTCACACTGAACAATAGCAGATATGGAGCTTGCAGTGTTGCATCTATCTGCTTGAATTAACGGAGTGACTGGTGTCACCTCTAGATCTGACAGCCAGGAGCAAGAGGCAGGTCTCCTTTCATAACCAGCCATAGACAGGCTACCAGCTCCTCACCACCAGCTCCCCTATAGCTCCCCTAACACTAACTCTCTCCTCTACAGCACACCATTCATCCCTGCTGCTAGACCCTGCCTCTCAGACATCAAAGAAGGCCTGACAGCTGAAAGATGTTTCTATGAGCAATGGTTCTGTTTCCGAGTCTCAAGAAATTTACTTCAATTGCTAAAAAGGGAAGGCTCTCCATGTTGCCAAAAATACTAAAGGGAATATGCCTAAAAGGTCTCTTTCTTACCTTTCACTTCACAACATTATATTTCGTTTCTCTTCAGTAGTGCTAATCCTTGCTTATTCTCAAACGAAAAGAGACTGGAAATAGGCCAGTGTTTTAATTTGTGTGATACACAGACTGTAAAAGGAGATTAGCAACTCGAAGTCTAGGATTTGAACAACTGAAATTAATTTTATACTTTCAGTAGCTTCTGAATAGCCCTCACTCCTCTGCTGCTGTGAAAACTCCACATAAAAGGCAACACACTAACCCTTAGTCAAAAAGGAAATTCATCTAAACGCTACAACTAACATAGAAATATTAATGAAGCACTGCATCTGGGCTGCAACTGAAAGAATTTTGTCTTTTATCTGCAGCAATATGGAAAACCATGTCAGAACGAAAATCTGACTTTCAAGTTGATTATGATCTCTTTAATTTATGACTTTGTTTTAAAATTACATCCCATACTGAAAGCATCAGACCTTATCTATCAGCAGAACTGAGGGCTGCATTCTCCTCTGGTTACTGCTGTACAAAATTATAAACTTCAGTAGGAGGCAGCAGAGTGGATAAGGAGAGAGTTTAACTTCAGAACTTCTAACCAAGCCATAAGCCAACGAACTCCAAAATACGAACTGCCACAGTGGACAATCTGTTGGACTAAGCCATCTCTGCCTTACTGCTGATGCAGACTCTAAGCAGTGACGAGCAGTCAAAGGAGAAGAACATACACTGTGGATACGACTGCATGGATATGACTGCCATCCTCTTCGCTAGCTAATGCATTCATTTTCAGTTTCATGCCCCCACCTGTTCTGTATTTCTCCAGTTGGTCATGATGCCAGCCTCCCTCATATTCTGCTTTTTATGTCTGAGAAGAACTCCAAAGGGTTCTTATTATTCTACCACAAGCCCTTTAAAGACCTGTGCCAACCTCAACACCTACAGAAAACTCCTATGGTCAGATTGCTGATGGAGTCACATGGTGCTGTCAAATTGCTTCCTTCTATTTGTCTCTCAGTTTCCTTCGTTCACTCATAATATAGGCTTGTAAAGTCCATATCTGTTTTTTTTAAACAGCATCTGCACAGTAGCTGGCGTAGTGAGGTACTCCTTCCTAACCTAGGCTCCTCACCTCTGTGCTAACAAAAGCTCAGAGTAACCACAGCAGCACTGCTTCACCCAGAGAGGTGGCTGTGAACAGCAACACCCTGGGGTGGCACCTGCATCTCTCCCCAAGAGGACTCTTTCTAGAAGTGCAAGCCTATGCAGTGTTTATTATCCATAGCTGAGGTGAATATCTGTCATCTTGTTTTGTCTTCATGTGGAATTTGAAATAGGCAGGGATTTCTATTCTCTTTGTTTGTCAGCAATCAGAGGAGTTTAGTACAAACTGTCCAGTTGAAGTGGTACTGGAGAAAACTGGGAGTTTAAAAATGCAGCTTTGGGAGCAAGACAAAAAAGAATACCCGAATATAACAAAGTTAGGCTCTGTCACTTAACAACTCTTTTTTGTTCTTGGGGGGGAAAAAAAGGCAACCAAACTACAAAATTAGTTTCATTTTCAGGGACAATCATCATTTTATCAGCAAGAGCAAATAATTATAAAGTTATTGGACTGCACTGCACAGCACAAGAAGGGAAATGGCTAGTTAGTCTTCTGCCTTCTACTCACGACTTCTGCAAGGCTGCCATAAAAATGCCCTTGAAAGTGTCCTTTACAGTGGCACTAGTGACACTAATGATACTAGAAATTCACTAGTGTCACTGTAACGGCATGATGCAAATCTAGTAGCCATATCTGTAAATCACTACTATTTTAACATTCAGCTTGTCCAAGCTAATTTTTAAAAATACTAAAACTTCTCCAGCGTGATTTATAGCCAAAATAGATTTTTCAAAAAACGCAATAGTTGCAGGTGACTAGAACATGATTTTTTACTTATATGGCTTTACTAAATGAGCCAAAGATTATAATCACTCACAGTCAACATCTTTACTTCAAAGTTCATACGTTAAAGACAGACAGTAGCGCTTGTAAAAATTCATAAACTGACTAACTCATGGCCAGGGATTTCAAAACTATAGGCATCTAAATTCACATTCAGACCTTTGAGTGAGTTCCCTGATTCCCAACACTCGCTGCAACATCACCACTAGAGGTTCCTACCGGTTCTTTTGCAGCCTCTTCTCAGGATGAAGAACTTGTCACAAGAAAATTCTGTCTTGCCAGACTTGTTAAGTCGGGTTTCATATAGATTTCACAGAATATGTGTTATATATTCAACAAATCTGTCAGGGATGAAAAGTGTCCTATACTTATGGACTAGATGATCTTTCTAGGTCCCTTCCAACCCCTGACATACTGTGACACTGCGATATCCAGGAGAGGGTTTTTTGCTTGGCTGGGTCTGGGTTTGGTTTTTTTGATTTGTTGGGGTTTTTTTTAAAGTGTTCAAATGAAAAAAATTATGCCAGAAAATTTGCCAAGAAATTTTTTCTTAATAAGATTTCTTAAGAGTTTGGACTTCCAGGCCATCAGTGACAGCAAGAGAAGCCTTACATTTTTCTACAAAAAATTCTATGTAATTTGACTTCTATATGCAAATACAACCATCTAAAAATAGTTACAAGCTTTCATCCTTTAGAGTACTGATCTGTCATTGTAAATACACATAACAGTTTGAAAATTAATAAATGTTTGAGTCAAGAAATTCAACACAAAAGTTCAGAAAAACAACCTTTGCTCTGACAGACGCTTTGCTACCTTCATAACAGACTACACACTTACTCTTAAAATACTCATGTATTCTCAAGTCACAAATTACATTCCCAACATGAGTCATATTTCTGCATGTGAAAAAGCTACCCAAAAGTAGGCCCACCTCCAACTTAACTCCTTTTAAATAAACAAAAATCAAAGTACTCTTTCTGAGCATCAGATGTGTCAGTGGTTGAATGTCCATAGTGTCTAGTGACTGTCCTACCAGAAAACCTCCACATATATATACATATATATATGTGTGTGTATGTATGTGTATGAACACTTTCAGACTCTGTTCAGTACTAGCCGTGTTGTTCAGGATTCAGCAATTCAGTCTATTTCACAACAACCGGTGAAGATTGAATTGGATAATGCCCCTACCCTGGAAGAAACTCTAACGGCCATACAGCAGGTGAAAATAGGCAAGGCAGCTGGGGTTGATGGAATTCCTCCTGAAATTTGGAAATATGGAGGTCACGCAGTCCATACTAAATTTCATGAGTTTGTGGTATGCTGTTGGGAATTAGGCGAACTGCCATCAGACCTTTGTAATGCAGTCATCATCACTTTGTACAAGAAGAACGGAGCTAAATCAGACTGCTCCAACTACCTTGGGATCACTTTGCTCTCCATTGCTGGTAAAATTCTAGCAAGGATACTCTTGAACAGACTAATTCCAGCTATAGCTAAAGAAATTTTACCTGAAAGCCAATGTGGTTTTAGAGCCAA
>VWZO01013177.1:52407-69334 GCA_013396975.1 Bucco capensis
GCCTCCCTAAAATCATACTGTATGGTGAACTTGCCAATGGCTGTCGCAAGAGAGGAGCCCCAAAAAGGAGATAGAAGGACTCCCTGAAACAATATCTCAGCCTTGGTCACATTGATCACCTTAACTGGTCTACTCTAGCCTCCAATCGGAAGGTCTGGAGACACACTATTTTTAATGCTACGGATGTTTTTGAAAGGGCACGCAGGATGACTCTTGAGGAGAAAAGACAGTGTAGAAAGAATCGTGTCTTGCAGGTTATACCTCCTGGGGAGTCCTTCTGCTGTGCCTTTTGCAACCACTCTTGTCTGTCCCGCATTGGCCTTTTCGGCCATCAGCGTGCTTGTAAAAAGCGCTGATGAAAAGCATGGATGGAACCCTCCCTGGATCTTCGTTCGCGAAGCCTAGCCATGATGTATATATGTATATACATATATCCATGTATAGCCATGGAATTGCAAAACTATCCAAAACACACCGTTGTAAAACAACCTGTGGTGGTCATGGGATCTGTTTGTCTTCCCACTCCAGACTAGAAAGATTATAATTACTGTTTTCAATTATTTCCTACTACTTCAATTCAACTAAACGAAAGCTTTTTTTTTTTTCCCCTTGTTCTTTTCCAGCTGTAACTTGGTCATGAGTATATTTGTACATCAGGCATCTTTGGAGTGAAGTTGAAAGTTTGCTACTTATTCAAATGACACATCACAAAAGAAGTTTTTCTGTCTTCAGAAAATAAAAAAAAAAAAAAAGGAGAAGATATCATTCAATCCTGTGTGCTGTCATTAAGACTAAATATCTTACACTAACACTAAGGCCTAAGGATGACTGTAGGGAATGGATGCAAGAGCTGGAACAGTTCTGAATAAGCAATAGTAAAGAGAATCAGAGAGTCACTCTGACAGGTTAATTACATAAGAAGCTTTCATAAATTTTTCAACTATATGTCTCAAAAAGCACATGTATAGAGAGAGAAATACCAGCTTTTTTATACCTAAATATAAAATGTGTGCACACATACATGTATGTGTATATATATATATATATATATTTAACATTTTAATACACTCTTTGTGGTTCCAATGCATACATTCCCTATTACCAAAATGAAATTTCTTACTGCAATGTCTATGGGGAACGTGTTTCCTTGCTTCCTCTAAACAAAATGATGGTGGAATGAAAACATCTATGGATAGCTATCTGCACCTCACTTGCCCCTACAGCAGACAAGGCTTCAAAGAATGGAAAAAAAAGGAAAAGGTGTAGAGAACACTGTTACTGATGGAAGCGCTGGACTCCCACCAGAAGCGAGGCAGGGAAAACAGAGCAGATCTATGCTGGAGGAGGAAGGACACAACGCTTTCTTCTTCAAGTGCCACTAAAGGAGACTGCACTGCACACTCCCCCAGGATTCCCAACATCTGAGTTCACCCTGACCAGAGTGCCCCTGTCTGGGGGACTGCTGACAACATGCAGCTCCTTCCTTCGCAAACATAGATGAAAGCCTCACTTCTGAGAAAGAAAAGAATTATGACCTTTCCATTATTTTACATCTGTGGCCCTACAGATAGAAACAGGAAGCAAGAGCAGGCATTGATCATCTACACTTTTTCTGCAACTCTTACTCCTGTCTGGTTATTTTTTATTTATGCTGTAATACATGGAAGGCAGCATCACTCTCTCCCCCCCTCACTGTTCTGGAGAACGTCAGTCTTCATCACTGTAATGATGACTAACTCCAAGTCATTGACTACCCTGCAATCTCTACCTCCAACAGGACAGAGATCAATGCAACCACTGAGGAATTGTTCAGCTCAGCCTGCTGGAGGCCCTGGCATTGGAAAAAGTAACAGCTCGTTTTGAGCCATCATTATCAGTTGAGCTGATGACTCCCTCTGCCCAGCAACCTTAGTTCATGGTACATACTCCTATTCTCTTTTTGTGTCAATTTAGTAACACACAATTTCAAAGACAAGTGAAAATAGAAAAAATAAAGATGCTTGTAACTTCCAGACTAGAAGGAAACTTGACAAAATTGGTGGAAAGAGTTTTAACACTTCCCATTATTGCCTGATGAAGCAGTACTGAAAGAAAACCATTCAGAATGAGATCTTCCACACTGCTGCATGAAGCAAGCCCAGAGCTGCTGGAGACCTACAGTCTATTCCCATGAGTGCACAAATTAAATCAGAGACTGCAGAAAAGGATTATTCGAAAAAATTAGGGACTTCTGCTGCCCATGAAAAAGTATTCACCTGGAGAAGGAATATTTTCTTTATAAGATCCACATGCCATGCCACCCTAAAGGATATGACTAAGTCATCTGAATTTGAACACCTATCAAATGGAATAATTAAAGATTAGATTAGTTTGTGGTATAACTAGTGGTCAGGTCAAATCAAAACTCTCTTTGCAGGATTTGTGGGAATTTGGATTCTCAAGAGAAACTGAGTGTTGGAAAAACTTAGTCTGTACAATTTATGTGCACAGAAGAACATGAAGACAGAGCAGAGAGGTAAAGGAATGTGTCATGTCCTGTTTCAGATGTGATGAAAAAAAAAATCATTGTAAGCATCAAGAGCATAATAAAACAACTGCTTTGCAAGGACATAATCCAGTTTTCAAAAACTACAAAGTACACGAAACACATAAATAAGTCCCGAAATACTATTATATGTATGTATCTAGTGGGCAAGTCATGAAGAAAACAATGAAATTGCTAATGATTCAAAAAGTGAAATCTGCATCAGTGTAAAAGATGAACTTCCTGGAGAGCAGTGGCTCCAAACACAACATTACCACAGTCATGATCTAGACTGACACGCATCAAGTAATTTTAGAAGGGAAATCTCAACTAGTTTCACAAAGTGGTGCAAAAAGTTGCAAAAAAAACCTCATAATCTCAGTCTTCTGTGCCAAGACTGCACCTCTGTCACACACACTGCCCTGCTCTGCAATGCATGGAAAACGACGAAGCTTTCATAAAAGCCAGAAAGCTATGTTAGGTGCCGGTCAAGTAAGATTAAAAAGCAAACACTGAAACAGTCATCCAGGTGTGTCTTAAACTCTGCTTTTTTGTCTGGGGCTTAGATTCAACACTGTCTAGTGCTAGAACCCCTAAATTTGCAACCTGGAGACCAAGATGTCTCATAATAGAGCCTTATCCAGCTCATGGAATCATTCCAAGTAGGAATGTATACGTAAGATAGAGAAAAAAAGGCTGTTCCTCCTTTGTTCACCACACCTCCAGCTCCTCTCTGCCCGTTATGCTGTGGTCTAAAGGCTCAGTGAGATCACTGACCCAATCCAGCAAAGTAACAAGCCAGAAAAAGTCATTTTTCAAATGGATCATCTTCCTGGTCCAAATCAGCTGCACAAATGCCAAAGCAGGATCTGGAGCACATTCAGAGGAGGAACAACAAGGCTATTGCTTTTTTGGAATGTCCAGGGTGCAGTTCAGGTTCAAGTGATCACTGGCACAAAAAGCTCAAGTGACTTCCTGGAGTAATGTGCTTCTGGACTACCTGCAAACTTGACCCACGCACCTCCATATCTTGGTAAATGTTCATAATCCTAGCTCATAGCCTACAAAAAGTAGTTTAGCCTTGATTCATAGAAAGGAAGCAACCTTTTGGATGGGTCTTAAACAGTTATGACACAGCAACCTTGCAAAGCACAAGATAAAGGGACTAAAGTAGCTCACAAGTGCTGTGGATAAGATAAAATGCACAAGGTTGTGAAACAGGCATAACAACTGATAAGAAGCAGGGGCCAGTGCAGTGCTAGGCACCAGCGTCTGAGAAAAGCCAAACAGCAGGGCAGCTGGAAGGACAAAATGCAGAGGTAGAAGTGCATCAATGGGACAAGGGGCAAGGACAAGACGTATCTTGTGATGGAAAGACAGCAAGGAAGATGGATGTGTCCCAACAAGGCACTGGACTGAAAGTCCCCTTCCCTAGCAGACAAGGAACATGTGAGGCAGGGCCCACACACTTTCCCCACCCATGCATAGCCCTACAGCCTGTAGCAAGCCCCCACTGTCTTAACCTACTCTTGTGTGCCCCCTCTTCACCTACCAATGCATGGAGTGCTTCAGCTCTCAGTGCACTGCTGGGGATCAGGCACAAATCAGACCAAAAATGGGCTGCATGTCTGATGTCAAAACCTTAAGAAATTAATAGTTAGAACCTTAAAATTGCTCAACAAATCATGTATACATAGGAAGTAAAGATTAACTTAGCTTAACAATACTAAGGCATTGTGAAACAGAGTATTTCCATCTCAGACAGAAACTACAATGTGAAAAATTATCTGCTTTCTCAGCAGCCTGTGAAGGGCGGCTTAGAGTTGCCAAATTCTCTGAAAGTAGAGAAAAGGTAATTCTGGCAAGGGGAGACCCCTACCACTGACTCAGAGCCCACCCACCCAAGAAACCCTCCAACCAAAAAGATTAAGGAAGTAGAGGTCTTAAAAACTATAGTGAGCATGTGTAATAATTTACATGATAGCTGAAGAAATTCTAGTCAATCATTTAATAGAAAACAATACATATATATTAGATATGTTAATACTATATATATATATGTATATATTATATACGTTATTACAATACATATATATATATTAGATACGTTAATTTAGACATAAGTGTGCGATTTCATACCTAGCAGCCATACACGGGGAATGAAGCCCAATGTGAGAATGGTGGGGGGTTTCTCCATGTTTTTGCATTTGAGAGGCAAGAGGCTTGTCTTATGTTGGGAGCAATGCAGTAGCAAAACAAGGTAAAAAAGGTCCTTGCTCAATGAGTTTGAACCACAGACTACTAAAAGGTGCATCACTGGAGAAAGATCTCTAGAGATTTTGGATACGTTTTGATCCAAGATTGGCACAAAACTGAATTGTACTAAACAAGTAAACTGCTAATCCAGTCTTTGCTTTTAGGAAAGCTTTTACAGAGACAATCCATAGTAATCATAGAATCATTTGGGTTGGAAGGGACCTCTGGAGGTCATCTAGTCCAACCCCGTGCAGTGGGCAGGGACATCCCCAGCTAGATCAGGTTGACCAGAGCCCTGTCAAGCCTCACCTTGAATACCTCCAGGGATGGGACCTCAACCACCTCCCTGGGCAACCTGTTCCAGTGTTCCACCACCCTTGTGGTAAGGAACTTTTTCCTAATATCAAGTCTAAATCTACTCTTCTCCAACTTAAATCCATTGCACCTTGTCCTTTCATTACAGGCCTTTGCAAACAGGCCCTCTCCAGCCTTCTTGGAAGTTCCCTTTAGGTACTGGAAAGTCCCCCCAAAGTCCTCTCTTTTCCAGGCTGAACAATCCCAGCTCCCTCAGCCTGTCCTCATAGCAGAGGTGTTCCAGCCCCCTGATCATTTTTGTGCCCATCCTCTGGACCCACTCCATCAGCTCCATGTCCTTTCTGTATTGAGGGCTCCAGAACTGGAGNTCCATAGCTCTCTAACTTGGCCAGTAGAATGTTGTGGGGAACCATGTCAAAGGCCTTGCACAAGTCCAGATAGATCACATCCACATGTTATCCCTTGTCCACTGAGGCAGTCACAGTATCGTAGAAAACCACTAGGTTCATCAGACAGGATCTGCCCTTACTGAAGCCATGTTGACTGTCTCTGATCACCTCCCTATCCTCCATGTGCCTTAGCAGACCTTCTAGGAGAATCTGCTCCATGATTTTCCCAGGCACAGAGGTGAGGCTAACAAGTCGGTAGTTGCCAGCGTCCTCCTTTACACCCTTTTTGAAAATGGGTGTAACATGCCCCTTCTTCCAATCACTAGGGACTTCACCTGACTGCCAGGACTTCTCAAATATTATGGAGAGTGGCTTGGCGACTACATCAGCCAATTGTTTTAGGACTCTGGGGTGCATCTCATCAGCTCCCATATACTTATGTATGTTCAGGTTCCACAGGAGGTCACGAACCTGATTTTCACATACAGTGGGAGGGACTTCACTGTCCTGGTCTCCCCTTGTGGTCTTTTAACTTGGGAGGTGTTGGGAGAGAGGTTGCCACTAAAGATTGAAGAAAAAAAGGTTTTGAGAACCTCAGCCTTCTCCTCATCTGTTGTTACTAGTTCTCCATTCTTGCTTTTCAGGGGAGGTATGTTTTCCTTGACCTTCCTTTTTTCATTGATGTACCTGTAGAATCCCTTCTTGTTATTCTTTGCATCCTTTTCTAAGTTGATTTCTAGCCATGCTTTAGTCTTCCTGACCTCATCTCTACACCATTGGGCAGCATCTTTATGCTCTTCCCAAGATCCCTCTCCTTGCTTCCACTGCCTGTGTAGTTCCATCTTGTTTTTTAGTTTGAACTGCAGGTATTGACTCAGCCATGCTGGTCTCTTCCCTTTCTTACCAGATTTCTTACACCTGGAGATTGAGAGCTCTTGTGTTCTATGGAAAGAGTCCTTAAATATCTGCCAGCTCAGTCTGTTTCTTGTCCCTGAGGACTGTTTCCCAGGATATCCTGCTGAGTAATGTAGGGCTGAGGAACAAGCCAAGACACCTGTGCTTCCAAGCCTGCTGACATGTTTACAGTTGCAGATTGAAACTGCTTGATTTGCTCTTCTACACCTCTCAGGGGTTCTTTTGGTCCCGAAAGCCTGACACAGACTTGCCTGACAACTGCACCACAGTGGCACAAAAAATTTTGAGAGCCAACAACTTCAAAGACCAACTTTAATAATAAAATCTAAAAATAAAATAAAATAAATCTTGTGGGGTCAGTGGAACTTTCAGTTTCCCTTGGGAAAAAAGTGAAGTACAATGTTCAGGACGGGGGGGAGGGGAATATAGGAAAAGTACTTGTTTAACAATGGTGGGCAGGCAAAGAAACAACAGTACCATAAATCTATTTCTGTAAAAGCAGATTTGTCATGTCTTTTTCTCCACCTTTTCTCAAGGTATATTTATTTAGGGATGCTGATTGCCTTGCAGGTTTTTGTTTATTTTTTTATTTTACGTAAAATGGGGGGGAGAAAAGGCAAACACACACCATGCCCTAAGTATTTATGATTTAACAAATCCTTTTTCCCCCGCCTCTCTTGTTTTCTTCATGCTCTGTCTCTCTCCCCTCCCTCGGGGTGTATCTGCACGGTTCCCAGAGCGCAGTGGGGGCCTGGGAAGTTCAATCCTAGTTCAGGGGCGGGCAGGGAACATTCTGTGCTCGGCACGTCAGTCAGGGCAGTGTACAACGCCATCAACCACACGAGCGCAGCAGCAGCCGCAGGAGCAGCAGCTGCAGGAATGGTGTCCTTGTTTAGGGACCCTCATGGCCCTTGTCCCACCCAAAGGCATGGTCCACCTCTGCCGAGTCTCCCTAATTTTCCCACATACAATGTGAACACCAGGATTTTTTTCCTCTCTATTTAAAATGGAGGGGTAAGATCCTTTCCTTCTTCACCCCCACCTCCCACTGAATTAAATTATAGCAAAAGGAAAAGATCCTGTCCTTCCCACTTCTCCATTCCCTCAAAGCTGGCTTGGCCAAGAAGTAGAGAAAATGGGTTTGGGTGTCACCAGCAATGGAACTCTGGGACCACAGCCTGGATCCATCACTGGCTTTGACAGGTCTCAGAGCAAAGTGAGTGAATAAACTGGGAGTATCACTTCCCCCTCCACCAGAGTCACAGATTTTGCTGGAGCCAGCCAAACCCCACTACATCTTTCATGGGGCAAGGGTGCCTGTGATTTGTTAGACCTTCTCCCGGCAATGAAAACTGTGACCTCATCATCTTGCTATTTAAAAGGATCAATAATAGGAATGCATATGTATTGGGCTGGATTTGCTGAGAAGGGCTGTAATGGGAGTAGTAAAGAGAGTGTTGATTGAAGGGATGTTTTCAGCTGTGTGTGGATGTCCTCTGCTGACCTGTATGTGTAAATTACAGTGATTCATTACTTCAGCCGTCCCTGGTCCTTTTTATGCTTTAAACATAGAAAAACGAGACTTGTACTATTCTCTCTTCATCTAATCTGACTTTTTTCCCTGTTTCTGAAGAAATGCAGAGAAATGCAAACGCCACAAGCATTCTGCATATGTAAGAATGCTGAGGCTTTTTCTTGCATAATAACCTGTAATAAGACCCGAGTATTAAAAAGGTATGAATTCTTACAAGAAAAAAGAACCTATCTCTATCAAATGCCAGCTGTACTCTTCTGACAGTCAGTTCCTAGTATAAGGGGATGTCAACAAAATGAAACCAAAGGTCACCAGAGTGAAGACCAAGAGAGGAAAGGCCAAGAAGAAGGAATGTTGCTTGTCCTTAGTATGGTGATAACAACTGGAGGCTAAAGGTGCATGATAGGGGAAGACAGGCAGGAATCCAAAGTCTGTGGAGAAGCTCAGCCAAGGCCACTGTGCCATAGGTATCCTTGTATGGAAGCAGGCTTAGGTAGTGGTACCATCCTGCAAGCTAATAGCTCCAGAGCACTGGGACACTTTCCAAAATGTGTATTGAAAAGCATGTGGTACTTACTCCCTTTTCAATCTTTCCATCCCTGCATGCAAGCAGCTTCTTTGTTGACTAGTAAATGGAACCATGCTGGCACACAAAGTTATCTCCAGCTTTACCTTAAACTTACCAGAGTAGCTGGCAGGTTAAAAAAAGGCAAACACTATTCATTCTTAGTATTTCCTTCTCTAACAAAAATACATCTCTGGCCCAAACACATTATTTCATTATTTCTCTCCTCCAGAATGGAACTTCTGGCTCATTGGTGCATGAGTTTCAGAGAGGGTGGAGAGAAACTTTGAAATGAGTCATGAAATTCACAACCAAAAGAAAATACAGGAAGTCCAACTGCATAGCTCAAACATTGGCTTTCTTATTGCGTGAACAGGCCTTGGCCATTGTTACCATTTTATTATACATACATTAATTTTACATTTTGCTATTTTTAAAACTGCAATGCTGAAGCCGAAAACAACTGGATTCCCAAAGAGCCAGGAAGTTATAGGGACACTGAAAGTTTACTCTTTTCTATAAAACTCTTCAGAATTTTTGCATAACCTCCAGTGCATGATTCTTCAATATTTTTGGTACATATGTTCTATGTTTCATCTGATATCACTCTTTATTTCAACTGTCAGCCTTTTTCCCCTTCACTGTCATCTGTCTCCACCAATTTCTGCAAATACACAAAAAGACTTCGATCAGTATAAGATGGAAAAATATTCATCCATGCTTGCCTCCTTAACTGAATGGATTAAAGTCTCTATGCATATTGCCAATACATTAGTATCCAATTATTCATAATTAATCTCTAGGTGAAACTATGTTTTTATTTGAGCTTCAAAGGAATTATTTCACAAGGCTTTTTTCTGTATCTTTTACTTTTCATAGTTAATATGCTGTCCCAATTCTACAGACAGTTATGAAATGCAAGGAGGATTTTCTTAACATTTATATATTGGAAAAAAAAAATGCAGTGAACGTGACGCACAAGCATCTACTCCTGAAATGCTTTGAATTGTCATTTTCATGTAAGATAAATTTAGAGACTGATACTAGAGCGAATCTTCTATATAAATAGAAGAAAAAATACACACATATGTATTTTCCGTGAACCTGCACAGTAGCTACAACAGCTTTTGCACTGCTGCAGACAGAAAAGAAATTTATGGCCTCCAGAAGATCAAGAAGGTTCTTTATCCACATTCATTTTTCAGCCCAAAATATCACTATTTAAAACTCAACAGGAGGCAGCCTATACCTCTCAGCATTTGCTGGATCTTGTGAGTTTTTTGAGCATACCACCACTTTCGGTTTCTAATTCTGGCTTTTAATACCAATGGTTCCCAAAACATTTGATATACTACAATACTGTATTGTTTGTGTAAGGAAACTTGAGCTTGGAAGGTACAGGCAATGCTGCTATACACTTGGCTTTTACCCCGAAATGCATCAGAAACACTTTGCCAGCCTAGAAACTGGAATGTGCTAACATTTGAGTGTAGCTAAACAAAGTTATTACAGAGAGGGGAGGCAATGAGAGCACAGCACAGCACATGAAATGGAATGTAAGAGGCTGAATCACAGAAAATGCTGAAAATGAGCAAGGGTGTTTGAACTTGTTGTGGCTTGAAACAGCAAATTGGTGAAATTCAAGAACGAACTGAACTGTTCAGAAATACGCTTGCAGTCTTATGCACTGAATGGACTGAGGCTTGGAATAAAAGGAGAAGAAAGGAGGAAAATGGGGTTATTGCCCACAAAGCAACATTAGGACTTGTGTCCAAGCATGAGCAATAAAAGCAAATGTTCAGATTGGGCGATGTCCGTTTCTTTATTAAGAGGTAAAGAGAAATATCTCAAGCTGTCTTTAATTGAGTGAAAGTAAATGAGAAAAGTACCTTCTTCTTAAGCATCTTAAATTATGTGTGTCATTTCCAGTCCTCCATCCATAACATTTTGTTTAAACAGTTTGAAGTGTTTCCTTTCCTGGTGGTGGGGTATAGTCCTCCGTTTTCCCTATGCTCATGGCTAAGCTCCCTGTTACTATAGAGATAAAGCAAAACAAGTCTGTACCTCTATCATGTCACAGTGCTAGAGAACATGCCTGGTGCCAACAGCAGAAAAAAATGAAAGATGGAGCTGTCTCCCCAGCATAGATATATGTCATTGTAGTACACGCTACAAAACAAGAACAGTCTTTCTCAATCTGCATTTTCCAGGAGGACTAGATGTAGCTACAGTGGTGAAGGGGGAGGCCATGCAATGGTACAGGCTTTAGAGATGCAAAGCAGTCACAGTCTAAATGGTAAGAAGGACTTTAGGGCTTCACAAGTACTGCTTGGTAACATAAGATCATGTGCTGTACTACTTAGTGTAAACAAGGTGGTCAAGTTAGGTTTAAAGTCCCCTTAAAATCATAGCTTGGGTGATTCTTTCTCTCCTGACATCTGTTTTGAGCTACAAGGTTTTAATAAACAGTGTCCTGAGATCTTTTAGCCCTCTCTATCAGTAAATCTGCCCTCTCACACATTATTAAATTTTTTTCCCTGTTATGAACTAATGCTTTCTCAGAACAATTACTTCTCTTCCTCTGGTTTTTACTCTGTAAGGACGCTTGGAATATGAATGCTGAGCAGCAAGTCTTGAGATATTTATGTAAGCTATTATGTTTTCTTTGCTTTGCCTTTTTTTTATTTATTTTCATATTCATACTACAGACAGGAAGTAAATATCTGACAAGCTTCCCATGTTGGGAGTCAGTAAGCATATCCAAGTACTAATCCACTCTGATACCGTCAAGGGCAATAACTTATTACAGCAGTAAGACTACTACATCTCAGCAAACCTGCAACCCTTGGTGGCACTGAGTGGAAGAAGAAAGTTTGTCTTGATTTCTGTGTGGATGATTGAATAGCCCCAAGTGATCCACATTTTTGTATTAAATCAGAACAGAGGTCAACAGGCTTTTCTCTCCCATGTGTGAGTGCATACAGAAAGAAATAAAGTGTCTATCTTTGTGTCAGTGATAGACTGCAGCTTAGCCACACACATAAAATTGTTTTCACTGGAACTTGTACTCTTATACCCTAGTAAGAAATTTAAAAAAAAGACCCATTATATCAAAGGAATATGAGGCAGTGTACAACACATGCTCAGAAACACTGCCTAGTTTCCCTTCTCCTCTACATTTATTTACTTTTGGGTAGAATGAGACGGCCTGGCCCAGTAACTACTTTGCTCAGCAACTGCCTTGATCCTTAAAAACTGTAGGAATTTGTTCAACCACATGCTAAAAACATGGTAAGAGTTAGCTTTGATTTCTTCTCTTTTTGTTTTAGGGAGATGCATTCTTAGCATGTGCTAGCTACAGAGATAAACTTAAGCACAAGAATGCTGCCACAGCAGCTGCAAACTCCCCTTGGTGTTTGGTAATGACTGTGCCAGAGCAGTTCCCAGTCAGAGTTGTGTGAATAGTGGATCATGAGGTACACACACAAGTGAACTTGTGTATGTGTCTGTGTACGTGTGTGGAAATAAGATTTGCAGGTCAGAAGATCAGAAATATGAAGCTGTTTTTAACCCTTCTGTTAATACCATTTAGTCACACACAGTCCCTACCATACAAACGCATGGCATCCCCACTTTGTCATCTTTCCTGCTACAGACTGAGCTGTGTCTGCCCCAGGAGAAAGAAAATGGTGATTACCCGTCTTCCTGTGTGTTACACAGCACGCAGAGAAATACTATGTGTATCCTTTTTTGATTATTATTTTTCGTGGGTGTTGTGAAGAGAGTCATCCAGAATAGTCACACAAATCAAATTCCTTTTGTAGTTTTCACACAGGTCCAGTTGCTTGGGGTTTTTCTAACTAGCTAGCTTCCATACCCTTGCAATATTTCCTAGCCATCATTGTTAAAAGGTGTTTCCTCAGTAAGATGCCATAGATGCCTCACACACATGGACATAAATCCATATAGCACCAAGATTTACTAAAGCAGTAAGACATTCTGGTCATATAGAAGAAACAAAAGTTCAGAAGTGAAATAAAATTATTTAAGTATAGGAGACAGCTCTAAATCTTTTGATGAGGCATACCATATTGTCTGTTTGGGCCAACAGGAAGCATATCAGCTACACTTCCTGCAGATATCCAGGCTTTTATCAATAAAACTTCAGTGTTTTTTGGTGGGAGATGGTAGTGGAAGGAGTACCTTGTAATTAAGCTTTTTTTTTCCCTCATAGGTTTCTGTAATGTATGCCAAACACAGCATTTCCTGCACAACTGAGAGCAAAATGGGTTAAGATTATGTGAGATTTTTAGGCTCTCTGTTAGATATTAGAAACAAACTCTACAAAAATACAGATGTGTGAAAAGTGTATGTATTTTACAAACATAGTAACCATATATAAATAGCTGAAATATGTGGTGGCTTAGATCTCAGGTCACAACCACTTTAGCTCACTTATTTATAATATAATCAAGCCTATTGTTTATCATTTCCAGCCCTGTTGAGTAAGCAGCACTAGAGAACAGGGTTCCTGTTCATCAGCCAACATCCACACATAAAATGTAGATTTTTTTAAAAAGTACTGATTTTTATTTTCTTTTTCAAATATAAATCCTTGGCTAGAGAAGAGCAACACTTTGAAACAGTTGCAACACTTATTTTTTTGATAGCAACAAATGGCAGTTTATAGTTGGAGCTGTATGCACAAGCTTCAAACATACCAAACACCCCAGTTTTCTCCAGCAGTAATGAAGACTCTTTGTTAGTACTGGTTTCACAGTCTCATCAAACCTTCATTATTAGCCTGCTGGCTTAAAAAGGAGACTGAAGTAGGATGGATGTACACACATCAGGCTGTAAGTATGGAAAACACGGCAGGGGGAGGAAGAGCATCAGGAGCTAAAAAGTAGCTCTGTTCCCAGCCAAAGGTACCCCAGCAGCGCTGCAGAACCAGCCCTGTGCACGCATCAGGAAAGAGAAGTGTTAAAACAACATGAACATTGAAAGCATGTATGTGTTTTTGATAAAAAGCATTGTCTAGCAACACCTATTTGACCAGATCTCATCAGCTGAGTCATGTCGAGTCTTAGCAGTGGTGAGACAAAAGAATTCCAGAGAATAGGGAGATACTTCAGAAAAATAAATAATTCAAAAGGTAGTGTTGTTCTACATTGGTCAGAATGAAATCAGTGGGAATTAGAAATTACAGAGTTAGGAAATGCTGTTCAGCTGTTATTGCAGAGAAACTCATGCCCACATGAGGTAGATAAAAAGTTGCCATTTTTCAGAAAGAAAAATTGGAGGTTGAAATCTCCTGTTCAAATTCCAGTGTGAGTCATTAAACTTTGGATATAATTCTGCAGCTGCATAAAAAGCATTCCTCAGTTCTTGCCCTAGATTTTTGTGCTGATTGAGAATTAAATTTTCTTCATTCCTGTGAGGAAGTAGTTCTTTCAGTGAAGGATGAAATGATGATTCCCATGCCTTGCTCTTCAAATATTTGGAGATTCCTCAGGAAAGCACAACACAGAATGAGTATCATGATCATCTGCTAACTCTCTTGGCATTCAAAGATGAAATTCCACAGTCTTAAGTATCAATTCACCTTGGTTGCCTATCATACCCAGGGAATGCTGGACTGTAAGGATCTTTGTTTCTGAAATGCAAGTTGCAAATAGCTTTGGGTCAGGGATGCAACACATGCTACGGGATTTTTTTGGCACTGTCTTTGTATAATAAGTTGGCAGTGCATACTCAAGCCCTGTTACTGACTATGCGTAATTTCTTCTGCTTTCTCATAGTTCTCTCCTTTACTGCATTTTGTTAGAAAATAAAAATGTCTGCTTGAAATAGCAGAAGACCAACTCTGTTAATAATTCTGTAAATCACCCACTTACCAGAAACAATGTTACGGATTTAACGAGTTCATCTGGGAGGTTACATCACTTTCAAAGACTATCTCTGCAGTACAAGTATTTGTTAGAAACTTAAGAAATCCAGTGTCTTCTGACACACTAAGATACTGTACCTTTCCAAAAAAAGAAAAAAAGAGAACTTGCACTGTATTGCTATATTAGTTTCTAAGGTTTCATTAATTTCTTCTTTTGATAGTTCAGTCAACATCAATTGCTTTAAAAAATACATTAATTTACGGTCATTATCTACCTAACCAGCCTTTTTCAAAATATGTAAGGCTTCATCTTTCTTACTCATTTAAATCGGAATGACCTAGTCATTAACTGAGTACCTCAAGGTATTAATTTGGAGAAGTAGGCCCTGTTTCACATTTGTCCTAGGACATTTTTCCGCTATGTGCTCCTTGTTTAAAACAACAACAACAAATCACCTAAAAATAAGTGGTACTTCAATTCCGTTGTGGAACACTAAAAAAAAGGCTGCTAACTGGAGATAAATGCTAAGTCTATCCTAAGTATTGCATTGCGTTTTTACAAAGGTACAGATCTTTCTGGAAGGCAGTGAAAACATAAGCCACACACAGAATTTAGTGGGAAAAACAACTCAAATCCATGGAAGGATATCGAGTGATAAACAGATATTGTGACTGCAGAAAAACTGCTCAAGAATGTATACACCAGCTTTTAAGAGAATTTTTGAGTGAACTCTTTCCCAGGGGAGGAAGATTAACCACTGCTCAGAGGCTGTGCATTCCTGCATGCCGAAAGAAGCTGAAGGGCACTCTACTGGTAATTTAGATCTCTGCTACCATAATCCAGAGAAGGCAGGTAATGGTTTCAATTGTTCAAGTACTCATACACAGGTAAAATATTGGCTTGAACTGGTATGATACATTTTCAGAGTGTTTCCACATCTTTTACATTATTGGAGGACAGATTACTCCACATTGAAATAATATTTGTTATCAAATGTGGCAATCACTTCGAAATTATGTGACTGAGAACAAATGTTACAGTGATAACTGAAAGGCTGTTTTAAAAGACCACCTTTACAAGAGTGGTTTGGACTCCTGAGAATCCCAAAGTTTGTATCTCAACAAAGTACTACAAAGTGAAGATATTAAACACTCTTCTATACACAAACTTTTCAATGGCTACTGTGCATACTCTCAGGATCTCTGACAACTGGTCAAGATAAAATGCAGTTTGCATCTGTTGGAAGGAATGAAACAGTTTCAGTATTCACTCAGATCTCAGTATCTATTCCACGAAGAACATTTACTTTATAAACTAAGACGGGTAGAAGATAATTAGGGCATTTCAACAGTACCTTCAGCAACTTGAGAGGCAGATAAAATTAGCTCTCAGATTGTGTCCTTACTGGCATCTGTTGAGCATTATTGATCTCTATGGACCTCTGGTACAGTAGACTAAATGTCAGAAAATGCTTGTATGTAAAAAAGGAAGAAAAGTCTTTGTATTGATCGTTTTTACGTGAAACAAAAAAAGATGAGCATTACGAATTTTTTGCATTTCAGAGACAGTGGCTGTAGTAGAACAATAAAATCAGTGAAATCAACAGATGTGATTCTTAACATGCACAGAAAGTAGGCTTTTCAATGTTGTATGTTCATGTAAATCTATCTAAATGCACGTTTAATCACTTTTGCTGCGTTTCACATACAAGTGACTCCTAGGAGGAAAAGTCAAGATGGATTAATTTCTGCAGAAATACAAAAAACAACTTTTGTTATCATGTAGTAGTCAATGCTGCTTTAGGAGAAACAGTAGTAAATATTTACTTGCTTGATAAAGTTAATGTTGAAATTCTCAAAACAGCTTCTGGTGCAAATTTCAACAGGTAAATTGAATTTCCATTCACAGTCTCACACAAAATATGGCATGATGGATATTAAGAGGAACAGCATTGTTCTTTAATGCTATTTCTATGGGTAAGTGTTTGGTGAAGTTGATCATTATAATTTGACCTTATATTGAATTCTAAGCAGGACAAATTATGGATCTGAACTAAGCTCTTGGCAAATTCAGCATTAAGGGCAATAAGCTACTTGTATGTGTAACTACTTGGTGGAGCTAAACAACCATTGCACACCATGAAGCACCACTTGCTGTATGCAGACAACTACTGAATCAGCAAGGTAGGTCATTTAGCCAAGTTCTACTTTCATTGTAATTCTCTTCTTGCAAACAGTGGAAGCATACTTAAATGTCTTTTGGGTTCAGGGTGCTGGAATCCAAACTAGACATGTAAAATGTATGTTTGCAATACAGGTTGTTAGAAAACATTTGATATGTTTGATTTGTGTTACCACTTCTGGCTGGTGTGACTTGTCTAGAAACATGCTAAATGTAGAATCATAGAATCATTTGGGTTGGAAGGGACCTCTGGAGGTCATCTAGTCCAATCCCCCTGCACTGGGCAGGGACATCCCCAACTAGATCAGGTTGCTCAGAGCCCTGTCAAGCTTCACCTTGAATGCCTCCAGGGATGGG
>VWZO01013192.1:0-10615 GCA_013396975.1 Bucco capensis
CTCTGTTCTGTTTTCTTATCCTTGAGGACCAATAGAAAGATTGATGCAACCAAAGAGAAATAACAACACCTATGACAACCATCTTATTCTTCCTGTATGAAGGCTAGACTACTACTTGGCTGCAACTCCCCATAAAGCATATTGAAAGCCACAATAAGGTTTCCCCAGAGCCTTCTCTTCTCCAGGCTGAACAACCCCAGCTCTCTCAGCCTTTTGTTATAAGAGAGGTACTCCAGCTCCCTGATCATCTTTGTGGCCCTCCTCTGCACCTCCTTGAACAGGTCCATATCTTATGGTGGGTGCCCCAGATCTGGACACAGTACTCCATGTGGGGTCTCACAAGAGTAGAGTAGAGGGGCAAAATCAGTCTCAGTCTGCTGGCCACACTGTTTCTAGTGAGGCTAGTAGTTCAGTAGATTAGCAGATTGCTAGGACTAGAACTCATTAAAAGTCATTTAGCACAAATAATATCACATTTCTTGCACTTTCAAAAGCAGTTTCTAATGTGAGAGAGAGCATAGCTCACAAGATTGGTCTTTATAATTATTTTAATGTATTTTATTCTTCTGTAGTGCCATCCTGGTTTTATAAGCTAGGTATCACAGCTGGCATTGCCCTGTCTGTAACAGAGTCCTATCACTAGTTATTGAGACAACGGTCTTCAAGTTGTCATCAAGATCATGTAGCCTTTTCTTTTCAGTAAACAATCTTGTTGAAAAATTGAGCTTTCTAGCCTTAGGCTGCTGAAAATAGGACCCAAAAACCCCTGTGCTCCATTGCTACCAAAACAAACCGTCAAAAAAGGCAGCATCCTTTAAAATCCTGAATGACAGCAGTCTACACAGTTGTTCATCTGAATGCAGAACAACTTACTTGAAACACAGGAATAGAAATAGTCCATGAGGCATTAGACCCATTAGCTACCTAAACCTCACAAGCATTTGTCATGCTCTGACTGGTTCTGTGCAGAGTCCTGTCGTTATCTCAGGCAGGTGGAGTGCAGAAGAGTGCATGGCACAGAGGCTGAAGCATCAGCCCTCGAGTCATACAGCTTCCTTTTGAGAGGTATGTCAGGTCATTTTAGACCCCTCCTTCCTTTTCTGAATTCTGGATGGTAATCCTGGCTCATATCCCCTCTTCCTACAGGTCCCTTAGTGTGCTGTCTCAGATCGAGTTTCCTAGTTGAAGACATTTATTGTCTTTGTCAAGCTAGTAACCTGTCAGTAGCTAAAGAAGAGTAAGCAATGTCAGGTTGTTATCTTAAGGAAAAATTCTTTGCTTCTGAAGTTTAGTATTTCTTCACATATTATTCATCTCTACTATGACTAATAATAATAATAATGCAACACTATTTTCAAATTATGACAGATAGAAAGAGGTATAAAGTTACATCTTCTTTATGAAATACCTGTGTTGGACAAGAAGTGAAAAAACAACTATGGAAGCAACTACCTTTGCTGTGGATTACTTTGTTAGGATAGCATGCTTTTGTCTTTACCTCTCTTGTTTATATATTAATATATTCTATAATTATATTTTCATTGCAAGTAAACACATGAAATTCACCACAGCACTTCATTTCAAAATTTAGATTTCCAAATGTAAATTTCCCATTTGCTCAGAATTATAACTTTCTGCAAATTTCCAATAGAAAGTAAAGATGCAGCATCAAGAAAACACTGCGTTATCTCTAAGATGAATTACAAGACCTGAAATGGGTTGCCACATTATGTTCTCCTTCTGTTTATACAACATCAGATACAGACAGAGTCCTCTCTTCTTTAGCAGAAAGCTTAATGTGCTTATCCTATATTAAGGAGGATGACCTGCAGTATGTCTAGCCATACAGTATATCACTATCAATATTATGGGTCTTAATACTGTCTGAAGTTTGACACACTCTTCCTGGTTGGGAATCATTCCCACTAACAGCTTTTCAAATGAAAAATCATGGAGAGGATAAAATGGGGCAAGGAGGTAGAACAAAGGACCACATCCAAAATACACATAAAAAAAACATTCACATCCTTTAAATTAGCCTGAAAAAGCCTAGCAAGTTAGAAAGAGGGAAATCATTAAAAATGTCATTATCTCATCCAACTCACATCACTGACTTTAAAGGAATAAGTATTCATTAGTTTGAATTTAGCACCAGAAGATTAACTAGAAGTTATTGGCTGCACTGTTTCCATGCATGTATCAACACAACTAAAACTGTATTTGAATTTCTTGGTCAAATTCTGCTCTGTTGTAGAGACTAACCCCTTTCCAACCCTGACAGGATACCTCCTCTCTATTTCCACTTACAAACTAATACCTTCAGATTTCCTTAGCAGACTTTATTTATTTATGTTTTCTTTGAAGCCTGTTTCTCAAATCCCTTTCAAACAATGAATATAATAATACACATTTTTGTTTTGAAGTTTTCAGCCACATTCAGAAATTCAGTTGCCTTGAGGAACTGGAAGCACTACATTTTTTACTGTAGTGTAAGCAAGCACTGGATTTTATCACATACAATTAATTGAATATATACTAGTATTTTATTGAAACAGGCTGGATCTAAGCTATTATTTTTGCAAACAACATCAGCTTGGTAAATAAACACTCTCCTCTCACTCTCCCAACCCTGCTTCTACTGCTTTGGCCATCAGAATACTTTACCACCCCTGTTTGATGTAACAGAGAAGCTACATGCACTCAGATGTCAAAATATGTTTGTACTTGGGCTTTGTTCTGCTGTGCTGGAGGTTGGGTCAGAAAGCCTAAGACTTCTAGCTGGAGCAAGCTTTCTAATCTTCCTGGGCCAAAGTATAGAATCACCTCTTTCAGGTAATTGCTGCTAGCTAGAAAAGAATACAGATGGAGTGATTTAGAAGGTCCACAGTGAGTAGAAGAGGACACATGCTGCTGATGAAACAACAATTGAAAGAGTTTCAGCTCAAGACGTGAAGCTTAAGCATGGCACATGTCACTTTTGCAAACATTCTTCTTGATAGTCATAGTTACAACAGAACTCCACTGAAAAGAGTAACAGCTAGACCCCATAAACTTCTGTGTGTGCATACTATGGTACCAGTGATGACATATCAGTTGGTTCTATTCCATTAAAAAAACCTAAGGAACAACAAACAAAACCAAAAAAGCATTATTCCTATAACATAACTAACCTTCTGCAAAAGGGCCATGGGACAGGACTCATGTTACAGTTCTTCGTTTGCATTGACACAGAGCTGACATGATATATGGTTTCAAACAAAATGACCAGAAGCAAAACCTGTCAACATCAAACTTAGAGGAATTATTTCTAGACTGCAAATTATTTTGAGCACTCTAAATAAAAAGAGTCTTACAAGTGCAAAGTATTATTTGCCCATGAAAAGGCCCTAACATGGGCCCTGGAAAATGTTGAAAGAAGTCATGAATATTCTGTTTTATGTGTTAAAATTGTGTAATAATAAGCAGCAATCCAGATTTATCAGACGTGTACCTAAGAATAATGTTACACTAAAAGATTCTTATAATACATATAAATATTTTCTCTTTTTTTTTTGTAGATGTCAGCAGGACTGATTCACTTCACTGATCAAGCCAAACATACTGAACACTCATATATTTCTATTGTAATACTTTTTCTCATAAACTTCAACTCACCTTAAAGGGCAAAATCTTTTAAAGGCTGGAGTTGCTATGAACACAAATATTGCTCTGACTACAACACAGATTAAAAAATTAATTCTAAGTGAATCCTCAGAAGACACCCTCCCCAGCACCTTTCCCAGGATGGCAAAGAGAAAAAACTTTGAGCAGATTTTCGTGTCCAGTCACAGCCTTGGAACATTATAAAATACTCATCAGCTGGTTTCAGCTGGCTACAAGTTAAAGCAGTTTTGGGGGTGGTCTTCATATCTTTTTGAGTGAAGGAACACTATTATCAAAGAATTTGACAAATAATACAAACATGGGAGCAAGATCTGGATAATGTTATGGTTGGCAGACCAGAGTAGCTTACAGTTATAACATTATGCTTTCATTAAATCAGATATTCACACAATCCACTTTCTGGTAACTACTCCAGCAGATATCAAAGACTATCTGTGAAAAACTGGTTAAAAACTAAGATTTTACAAGGAAGCGATAGAGTTGGAACATTTGTTTCTTTCTAAACCACAGAAGTACTGGGGAGTGAGGAACAAAGAACACATGGAGGAGATACAAAACACCAATAAAAACTCCTTAAAGAAACTGAATTCTGTCTCTGCTGCTAACTTCTAAAAAATGTTATGTAGTTTTTAATAGTTTACTTCAAATATAGCACTTAGGCTGATAAAGAAAATAGTACTGAATTCCAGTCAACAGCTGTTAACTACATGGGGATACCTGGACTGACAAAATATCTTAGAGCCACCAAAAAATACTCCCTGTCAGTGGTTGAATTCTAATGCCAAGTCACACAAAAAGATTGTGAATGCCCCTGGGAATCTGACTGAGATGAAGAAATCTACAAGTTTTCTTTGATAAAATCTACAATTATGCTGCAGATACTTTTAGTTGGTCAGTCCAGCACGACATTATCAGCAACTTTTTTTTGCATTCTGGTCAGATGAGGCTATTTAAATTAAAGACATGCTGCTAGAGACACAGTGAGGCAAATTCTCATTATACACTTTCTCAAATGAAGAGGAGGTAGGAAGAAAAAAAAAAAAGGGCTTCAAGGATGTTCTCACTTTCTGCCTCAGCACAACCTATCTAGCTTCCTGGCACAATCTTTGGGCACTTCTGGATGGTGAGTGAATGAGCACTACGATTGCACTTTGCCAACTTCTCATCTTTTCCCACTTCTGCTTGGGCACAGGATACCTCCCAGATTTCAGTGGTGTTGGAAGCACCAGGTAGAGACTCATTTACAAATAACAGAGATCCTTCTGCAATATGTTAGTACTGGATGGTTTCAGTTTTGATTAAAAAGCAAAAAGGAGATACAAACTCACTTTGTAACAAATAACAAATACTAAATTGGTACTATGCATTAGCAATAAAATATTAGTTAGAATACAGTAGAAAGTGGCTAAAATGTCAGACAACCTGTCATTATCATCTGAGGGTGTTTATCAAGGACATATTCAAACATAACTTCCTTCAATGTCAAGATTGGTTTGTCCTTATGAGTAAAAAAGCCAAGCAAAGGAGGCAGGAGACCTACATGGGTAATCAAGGAACTTCTGGAAAATCTCAAATGAAAGAAGGAAGTTTAGAGTATGCGGAAAAATGGACTGGCCACTTGGGAGGAATTAACATAGTATGAAAGGATACAACAAGCAAACTAAGGCTCTCTTGGAATGAAATCTGCCCAAGGATGTCAAAGACAACAAGAAGGGTTTCTTTAAGTTTATCAGTAGGAAAAGGAAGGGTAGGGAAAACGTACGCCCACTGCTGAATGAGGTAGGTAACTTGGTGATAGAGGATACAGAAAAGGTAGTTTCCTGAATGCTGTCTCTGCTTCAGTCTCTACTGATAAGACCAGCCCTCAGGAATTCCAGTCCCTGGAGGTCAGAGAAAAAGCCTGGAGGAAGAAAGACTCTCCCTTAGTCCCAGAGGATTGGTTTAGAAATCATCTAGGCAAGTGGACACCCACAAATCCAGGGACCCCAGTAGGATGCACTCAAAAGTGCTGAGGGAGCTGGGTGTTGTTATTGCTAAGCTACTCTCCATCGTCTTTGAAAGGTCACGGAGAATGGGAGAGGTGTCTGAGCACTGGAGGAAAGACAATGTCATGCCAGCCTTCAAAAAGCGAAAAAAGGAGCACCCAGGAGATTATGGGCCAGTTAGCCTGATCTCCATCCCTGGAAAGGTGAGGGAACAGCTCATTCTGGAGCTCATCTGGACACATTCCTGTGGAAACAGCTGTAGGTGAAGCTGCTTTAGCAGAGAGGTTGAACAATATGATCCCCAGAGGTCCCTTCCCACCCCTACCATTCTGTGACCGAGAAAGGACTGGTTGTATCCATAAAATGTGAGACTTCATAACACAAAGTAGAGCCTCTGAAAATAATTTAGGGAACATGGTGGGCAAGCAATTCAACAGAAAGTCCTAACATTATGGTAAAGCAAAGTGGGTTAAAGTAGTTTAAGGGTTGAAGAGGTAGGGGAAATGAATAGAGGAACAGAGTAGGTGTGGAAAGCTATTTTGCCTCTCTTCATTCATGAGATTAGATTAGTAAAAATGGTTCTGATTGCCATATTTTATAAAATGTGTTGAAAGAATAGAAAAGGTGAAAAAAGAGCCATAATCTGTACTTCAGGATCAGAAGAAATACCTCAGAGTGAGAAGTTTCAACAATACAATGAGGCTATTTCAATATATTGCATAACCAACCTACACATGGAAAAAATATTAGATATTAAAGGGCTAATATTCAGTATTAATATTACAGAACTAGCTCTCACAGCTGAAAATGGAAGTGATATAAAATTATATACATTTTTTACGCTATGATAATTAGCAATTTGAACAGACCATCAGGTAAATTGGTGGAGTCTACACTTTTTAATCAAGTCAGAGCTTTTGTGAAAGATAGACATTAACAAATTCAACTTTCTGAGTGCAGTTAAGGGATAGGTAAGCAAAAGTTAAGACCTACAAGGTACAGAAAATCAAGTCAGTCTGAATAGCTTTGTACTGCATGACTCTATAAACACTTGAAAAACAATAGGATTGTCTGATTAAACATTAGGAAAGAAAAAAAATACGGAAAGAACCTTCTCTGAAGAGAAATAAGCCGTTAACTTATTTCATATAGCTTAACATGTCATGTAATTATAAGCAAACAGAAACAGTCAGGCCACATCAATTATTGCTGTAAATAGAACTGTTGTTGTGCAAACATATACATCAACACATACAAAAATAGGCTAGAGCTGGAATATTGTTCAAACTCCTCATCCTTGTTAAACTTTTCAACTCGGATAAAATGGGACAAGTATCCAAAGTTCCAGCTAAAAGCTTACAAAATCAAAAAGCAGATCTGTAATCTACCCTCCAAGCAGGCACACACAGAAAGCACTAGTAACTGACCTGAAAGCTGAGTCCCAACTAAATGCCTAAACAGTGTGAGAAAAAACATACACTGTGCATATATGTTGAATACACATGCACATATCTATACAGTTTGAGGTCATAAGGTAATAAGCCTAGTAAAGGCAACAGGAGAGGAAGATATAGATCCATTCCCTTGAAAGAGAATACAGAAAGCTGAGATAGTAAGATATACAAGTCCAAAAATCACAGTACCGTTTGTTTTTTTATTAATATAATGCTGTCTTCATACCAGGGTTGATTACAAGAGAATCACTGACTAGTCTCTTTTCCCAAACAAGCATCTTGATGTGTACAAAGTGACAGACATCAGCACTGATCTTCTCAGGGTGCCTGTAACTGGACCCTGAGACAAGCCTGTCTCCACCTGCTTGTCCACAGGATGCAGCTCTAGTGAATTCTGAGGAGAAGAACTAACATCACTTCCTAGCTGCCTCCTTCCCTGAGAATTGGGTTTGTGCTGCCTTCTGGTTCTCATTATTATATTCATTTCAATGTAGTTCCTGAAGTCTGATACCTCAGTACTTGAGAGGTCCTGCATGTGCCACCAAACAATGATTCAACATGACATTGTGACAGAAAACAGGGAGAAGGGATAGAAATAAAAGAACAAGGGATCAAAACAACTGCATTTGGCTCTCTGTGTGGGGTGTGCCCATCAACATCAATAACTATTAACAGAGAGTCAGATGTCACATTAGTAGAGAAGTCAGATCATTCACATCAGTCTTCCATTTGACTGGAAGGTATCAGTCTTCTTCCCTTATCTAAAAGGATATATAAAAATACAACTGGCCATTAACTCCTCTTTTTGCATTGCTATTCAAGATAGTTTTGGTAAGGTCTTCATTCCCCTCCAGTTCCTCGGTGATCTCTGTGCATCTTGAACACTTCAGGACTTATCAGTGCTTTGAAGACTGTTTTACAGCCACACCAGTGAAAGCAACTAAGATTCTTGCTAATACTGTGGCTGAACTAACAGTATAGCCATTTGACTTGAGAAAATCTGTGTCAAGAGACACCAACTTTAAGCCTGAAGTGTGAATTTTGCTTGGTTTACCAACAGTTGTATTCCTCATGCTCCATATATATGCAAGAAGCGGAGAGGCAGCAGTTTACCTAACAGAGACTTGAGAGACTGAGGCATGTGCTGCTGACTGACTCCAACCAGCATTGTGTTAACATAGATATGAAATACTTGTAATTTTTGAGGATTCTAGTTTTTTACTCAAATATCCATTTTTTCTTGGAAGAGAGAATAACACTTTCATATAGTGCATAGAACAGGATGTATACCACATGGAGTATTACTGTTCAAAAATTCATTACTTATAGTGAAGATGAGTTTGCAAACAAATGTCACTCTGCATCTTTACAATTACTTGCCAGGTTAAAAATGTGTCCTGGAGGAAGCACAAAAGAACTGATTTTCTTCACTTTTCATATAAAGATTTCATTCTTTTTTTCTGTTGTTTTTGCTTATAAAATTGTCTTTATGGGAGTCAATCCTGAAAAGATACAGTGGCTAATTTTAATCAATAATATTATTGCTTTACTATGCATACCTAAAAATTAGATGAGTTTCTCTATCAGAGCTCCTATATCTCAGTCAATTTCCTAACTGTGAAGATTTAAAGACTCCTGAGAAACTAGTCCTTCAGAAAAGATGTGCTTCTATTAGGATTTCCCACCTACTAAAAGCACTGTCAAGATTCTTTGCTCATCAGCCTTCCAGAACCAACATCCCTATTTCATTACATAGCACTCACCAATAAATACTAGTTTGGGCTAGTTTTGGTCTCTTTTTAAATGTATACAGGAAAGCTCTACTACATATATAAATCATTAGGAATTATTAACTGATTGCATAAATAATCTGTTTTAAAATACATTACAGATACTTCCAAGATAAAGTGCAACAAAATGAGAAAAGTCTCAGAGAGAGAAAGAAATATACTATGTTTCAGACATAATTTCTGAGCTGTTTAAATATGAAACAAAACCTTGTCATGCTGCAAGTTTCCAGTTACTACGATATCATAAGATAAATTTACAGCTACAAAACAGCTTGGTGAGAAAAAAAATATTTTATTTTACAAAGTAGGGAAATATAAATATTTCAAGCACTGCAACTGTCCAAACAAATTAGTACAGGCAAAAATAGTCGAATTCAGTACAGTGTGATTTTTTTTTGTACTAGCTTCACAGCACTTGTTATAATTACTTAAAGCTGCAGGCAAAATGTGATTTAAAGCTTAGCATGAGGCATTTAATGTTAATTTAAAATGATGTGATGAAAGCATACAGGTGGTCTCAGTGTCTAGCATTTTGTTGTATTTTATTAACTGAAATAATAATTTATTTCCCTAATGAAGCAATAATGAAGCTGGATAGCTGGGACTCGGAAAGCCTGCTACATATTCACGTTTAAATTCTGAAGCAGAGCTAAAATGATAAAGGAGTTTCTTTCCCTCCATGACTTTGAAAAGAATAGAGTGGTGATTAACAGCAATATTTTTTTTAATGAAACACAACCTTTCATCCCTGTCATCCTCTGACCATCCTCGCTTGTACGCAGCGCTCTGACAAGTAGAATAATAATGGTCATACATCACTGCCCTGAAAGTCCAATCATCTAAATCTTCACTCGCTGCAGCCTCTGAGACTCAATTACTTTATTGACATGCAATCTTCATAAGGGGAGAAATATTGTGCATGTAAGGTCACTTGGTTATGAAGACATATTATCATATTATCTGCATGAGGGTTGCAGGGCTAAGATCTGACAGAGCTAATTATAATGGTACATGATAGAGAGCTCAGCACACATTATTTGCTTGGCTGAAACTAAAGGTGAGGTAAGACTATGACATCATGGTTTCTAAAGAAAATAATTCTCTTTCCCTTAGAGCCTATTACTTTTGTTGTTTAATGTTTTCTACATACTATGCTCATACACTCACAAGCAAGCATGCAAGCAGTGAGAATTCCTGAACTCAACTCTCTTTCCACTTGGAAGTGCTTAACTCTTGAAGAAACCAAAGGCTAATCCGTAATAACACAGGCTTTTTACTTGTGAGACTTAAATCACATCTTCCCTGCCCTTCCACCACCCCCCAAAAATGTATCTATATGTATACAGACATGCATAGCAAAGCAAAAGATAATCCAAAATCAGAATACAGCTAACACATACTGCCACCGTGTTTTCTACATGTAAAACCACATATAATACCATATAAGCCTCCTGTGAGATTCTGAGCAAAGTACATCAGAACAGTGTTCCAAAGCTCTCATTTTGCAAATGAAATTAATTTGCATCTGGCTTTTCCTTGCAGCAATTTCCTTTCACCAGCAAATCTTCCTATTCTATGTAATGCCTACTAACCCTCTGTCACCTGGTATGTATACACTGTCCATTGCTGCTCTAGGATGACTGGTACACATGAAACTCCTAATCCTTTACTGATCATACCTTTATGCGAAAAGGGAGAGCAGACAAAAAATGATACATCTGTT
>VWZO01013200.1:0-10676 GCA_013396975.1 Bucco capensis
CGTGCATTAGTGTACATGCACTTCAGCTGGTTTTAAAGGGCTGACTTGGTTGTTCTTCAAATGCCCAGCAAACTACTTTCCTTCCACTATTAGTAGGAAACAGATACCACAGAAATAGTATTGAAACTGGAAGGAATCGCTGCTGATTATACATAAATTCCAGGGTGGTCCATACTTGTTGGAAAAGTAGTTAGATATTTCAGGGTTGTTAAGCTAAAAGAAAAAGCATTTAAGAACAAAGACTTTTAATGAGTTTTGAAGGACACTTGTATGTATGGCTCAGCTTCGCGAACGAAGATCCAGGGAGGGCTCCACCCATGCTCCTCCTCAGCGCCTTTTCCAAGCGTGCTGATAAGAAGAGGCTAGCGGATAGCACCCTCAAGCCTGCCCAATGGATTTTTTTTAGGTGAGACACAGCATGCGCAGAGCTGGACCCACCATTTAGTCCTAAGCAAGCTTGGACGCTGGCAGCCAAGTCCTTAGGACGTAGGTTTTATTAGAGTGTTGAAGGACACTAGAATCTTTTAAAAAGCTCATTTTCTTCTCATGAGTACAGCAGGAGTTACTCATAGTAATTTATTCAATACAGTTCGCCCTTTGCAAGTTTTCTGTTCCAATCCCCTCCCAAGTTATTTTCTCTATTTGACTCACTATTTTAAACTATTTGCTTGTTCCAGTCTGAGAAAACATCCCACCGTACAGTCTCTTGGCAGGCAGCTGCCAGCTCAGAACCTGACATTCCTGGTGAATACCCATGGCTTATAAGGAGCTGAGTCTGTTCACAGTGAGATGGCCATTACCATGGGACTGCCTTTGCTGCTGCCATTCCCTCATTCATTATTTGTTCTCATCAAGTTCATGTTTTCTTAAGTAGTTCTACCAGTCAGTTCTTTCAGAGACTGTTCATGGAAAGAAGAAACCCAAGCTCTGTTTTCTTTTCAGAAAGGGAGATGACAAAAAGCTGTCTGCCCTCCATGGCATCTTTTCCAAGCCTCACATCTGGGGTGGGCAGATCCACAGGAGTGGAAAGGCCCAGCACAAGCTGGTTCCCTGCAGCACATTCCCAAGCTGCATACCAAGCCCAGATCAACATGATTCAAGTGGCAGTTCTTCCATCCCTTTACCTTAAGAAATGCTGCCAAGTTTCTACAGATCTTACTGCTAGGACATTTTTCTAACTGGATTTGAACTTTAAATATCTCTTTTCACAGTTTCATCCCATTGATTTCAGATACATGCTAAAATTTAAAAGGGCGACATGAAATGAGGCCAAGGGAAACGCATTAAGTCATGTTTGCAGAGTACTGTGAGAGAACAGAACAAAATGTCCTTGGGAGGACGAGGAAACTGGTTGTTAATACATCTCATGCTGCAGCACCAAAGAAGTTTTACAACCACTGTGAAGTCAGCATGTATTGACCTCATCCTGCAGTCCTGTAAAGTGATCATAGGGACCAAGGTAGCTCAAGGTACAAGATTACAGATCTTGTAAAGCTCCAAGCAGCCCTGAGTCCTACCACCATGTGATCAGAAGGTCTCCTCCAGCACTGGGCACACACAGGCGTAAGACATGGACCGGATGGCTTGCTGTATGCACACAGCAAGTGGGTAACTTTTAGGGGTAGGGTTCGAACTCAAGAAATGTGCATTAATCTGACTGTAAGTATCTGGCAAACACTGTGGAACTGTGTGAGAGTTAAACATCACAGAGGGAATTGTAGCAGTCACCGCACTGAAAATGGATTGCTAGTCTAAACTCTGGATAGATCCGAGTCCAGCAACCTTTGACAGTAGCTGTGATCATCCCACAGACATTTGGCAAGCAAAATAGAGTTTGAAACTGATTTAATCTTTCCTGCTTTTTCTAATTATCAAGCTCAGATGAGAGTCATGCTGCAGACAGAAGGAACTGTCCAGGTCAGCAGACCTCAGTATCTGTGAGGACAGAGAAGTAAGAAGATGGATAAAAGGGAGAGATTTGCCCAGGGTGATGAGAGATGACAACAAAGTGAATGCCAAAACTCATCAAAGACAAATTAAACAAGCAGGGATTTCTCAGTAAGTGGAATGGCAGCAAAGCAATGTCTAAACATGCTTAGACGTTGGACCAGTCCTGAACTCCAAATCTGAATCACTACCAGTGGTTTTTCTTTGACAGCTTCAGCTGCCAAGAGAGAAGAATTAGGCAGCAACTGCAGACAAGGAGATCCAGATATCCTCATAGCAGGTACAGCACAGTTGGCTATGAGCTCCATATCTTTGAGGTAAAACATTAGATTCCTAATGGCAGCAGCATGTATAACAAATGAGGTCACCAGGACTAATATTATTACAACAAATTCCACAGAAATTGATCACATTTGAGCCATAATGATAACAGATTGTTGGTTAGTGAAATATCTTTGAAGCCTCCCATCCCTCTGGCACTCACTCATATGCCAGTTTCTTCAGATGGGACATGGACTCTTTTCTTCCAAAAGAAAGAAAGGTTTTCTTTCAGCAGGAGCAAACTCACTTAGTCTGATTGAGGTTTATTCTCAGGCAGGTTAGACTTTTGCAGTGTAAACTGTTCCAAAACTAGAATATGAGATATTTTTGCAGGGTTTTGTGGATTTTTTTTTCCTCCTTTCTGTGCAAAATACTCTTGGGACCCTGGGAAAGTTCCCCCAACAGTCTTCTGGCTTTGAGATCAACACAATGTCTTTATAAAAACACACACTTACATAGCTTACACCATTTTGGTGCTGGATGCAGTGTTCACCATGAGTCATAGCACCTCACTGCCATACCAAATCTAAAACACAGTGAAAGAAACATCTTGGTGAATGTCCATCTTAATTTTTGTTCTTCAACAGCAGGAAACTCAAGTGAAAGTTTTTATTTGTCCTCACACCAAAAAAACAGAAACCCTTGTGAGATCTCTGAATAAATGTTTTTCTTATTTATTAGAGCACATAGATCAACATATATCAATAAACAGAACCTCTTATGGTCATGAAACAGATATCCCATGCAGTCAAAGCTGCTCATGCGCATGTGGCTGAGCTTAGCAGGTCTGGTAATGGCTCTGATTTCCAGCATGCCCATCCTCGCTGGTGGTGCTGGACACCTGTCAGGCTTTTTACCAAGGGAATGGGAGAAATAAAAAGAAAGAAAATGAGAACTTTGACCAAACTCTGGAAATTAGAGCCTTTGTTAGCTGAATTATACATCACAAGGAAGGTGTAAGTCAGGTTAGAGGCAGTGGGTTATTCATGGGCTATTTTTCTCAATTTGGCCATCCCAGAATAGCTGCTGTGCTTCTGTTTCCAATATAAAAATTGTCTCTGTTGCTCACATGGCGTAAGCAGGAAACCAGCAGGGAAGAGTGAAGATTCCACAAAAATTCCACCTTTTCCTGTATTACTGACTGTTCCAATGCTTTCTCTGCTCAGCTCTTGTCTGACTCCTGGGCACCCATCCAAGATTCACCCTCAGGGAGCAGACCGAGTGCCATTCATAGACTGAAAATTGGAGTTTCATCCTTGAGACACCATTTGGCTCACAGATATTTCTGCTCATCTGTGTCCATCATTATTTTTTTCTCCTACTAATTCCTAGGAAGTGCATGGCATTAGTGCAGAGATGGGAGAGGAAAGACCCACAACAAATCAAAACATTTTAAAAGTCTTAAGCCATGAATTATTCACTAAAGCCTGTAGGTCCAGTTACGCCTGAAGGGATGTGCCTGCACTTCTGGGTCTGGGTGGGAGCTGTCTGCAGTGAGTATTCCATGCAAAGCAAAGGGCAGATCTTACACGATGTCTCTCAATTCCCATTTGACAGAACAGGGAGCATCAGGAGTCCAATAGTTCACGGAAATGTCATCTTCCAAAATCTGCAAGGTTGAGCCCCAGTCCTGCAATGAGTAGGAACACCTCTGACTGCACAGAGCTTGTTGCTGGTGTCCAGGCCCTGCCTGAAGACCAGTAATCTTCATGGGGGATGTGTTAAAGCAGGTCAATAAAATACTGAGTAAAGCTCAGAAGGAATTCTGCCCTCTTAATTGCTTGAGAGGATCAGATCTCATCTTAATTTTGCCCCCTTCAGTGAGTCCCCAATGGATTAAACTAATCCATAGAAAGTGAGCACAAAGCCCAGTACCTTTTGTCCTTTGACACCACCTTCACATCCCCCCTCACAAAACCACCTTACTCCCTAACAGCTCTTTGGCTGCTGTTCCAGACCTAGTGATGGATGTTAGCAGCTGTCTGTATACTCTGTCCCCAACTACTGCCCACCTCTAACCACGTTCTCCCTCCTGAGGAAGGACTGGCCACATCACTGCTATTTTGCTATCCTGGACCCACATTCTGTTGTAACCAATCTTACAAGAGGAGGGTGAAGAATTTTCTGTGTCACACTGAGCACAGAGTAGGCTTAGGAGGTTCCTGATTCCAGGAATGTGACTTTTTATGGATCCTAATCCAGGAAATGAAATGATGTGGCTGACTTCCACAACGAGGTATGCAGCCCTTGCACACGAGGCAAAGAGAAAACAGAGGAACACAGGGAGAGCAAAGGCATGTACTTGGAGATAAGAAGACTGGGGAGAAAGTGCGTATTTTGGTTGGAAAGCAATAGCTGAGAGGAATATAAAAATAACACCAAAGGAATATTAGGCTAACTGGTAACCTAACAAGTGAAACATCCTTATAGTGACATAAGCTCCTAAGAGAAATAGCAAAAGCCTTTGTATTTTACCTGTGCATTTTTCACACCATTGCAACACCTAATCAAATTTAAATCCATTTCTCAGGCCCTTCAGATGCTAGATAAGTCCCTGAAGCATCTTCTTAGAGGACACTGTACTTGTACTAAAACTGATTAAAACACCAACAGAAGCAAAAGTCTGAAAATGCAAGTGTAGTGTACAATTTTTCCAGGATGGAAAACAGCGGCCTTAGAGAAGTGATACATACTTGTGCTTGTAGACACACACATGCCCAGTAAGAAGAAAAAACACATTGAAAAGGCAAAAATAGTGCAAAAGGCTTTAGATTGGTCTGGGATGCCCACACAGCTAGGCAACATCTTCTCTTGAGCTTATATGCAAATTGTTGAAGTAGCTTATCAGCCCTAATTATCTTCAGGGAGTTGGACAAAATCAGACCACTCTAATCATCGCCCTCTTTCAGCCTGCTTTAATGGTGAGTTAATAACCCATGATGAGACTTTGATTTTCTTGGAATGCCTTAGCCCCTTGTAATTTTCAGATTCTGGCTTATTCACAGGCATTTGCATGAATAACTGAGTAATAAAGGAAAACAGCTCCACAAGGGAAACCGAGCTATTTTCTATGTGTGTATAAGATACCATCAATTTCCTTCTTTAACCCTTTAAACAGGTGTCATCCCCTCCCATGGAAATCAGTCCAACAAGGCCAACATCCATTTTCTCTCCAAATTATGCCTCTACAAGGGATTTTTTGCTCAAGCAATAATGCAGCTGAACAGAAAATAATTGTGGATCCGAAAGTTTTCAACACAGAGCAAAGCTTATGCTGCTGCTGGAATCTCAACTGGACAGCATGAGGCTTTGGAGCTTTGCAGCAAGGAGACTTTAAATTAGGAATGTGTAAAGACTCTCCTGTGGTTTGGCAAATTGGCAGCATTTCATAGAGGAGTCACAGAAATCAAATACAGAAAAGACGTGCTGATAGATCTAATCCATTTTGCTTGTATAGCACAGAATTTGCTCCTATGGGACAGTTTGCACAGTTTGCTTGAGAAAAGTTAAAATTCCCTAGGTGATGAAGCTTCCACCAATTTTTTTAGTAATTAACAGCCTAGCACATCCCAGGATCAAGAATTCTGTGAATCTTCCTAGTTTTTATCATTATTATTATTGTTATTGTTATTATTGAACACTTAGTTCCTCAATAGGTCCTACTGGACTGTTACAAACTATTTCCTTTCCATCTGAGTGCTGGCATTTTCAAACCTTTCTGGTGTGCCACATGAACTAGAAAGAGGACAGGATTATACATGTTGTGATCTTCCAGTTCAATCCTTTTTTATTCCTTCACATTAGCTTTTCCCTTAAAATCCCTAATCAACAAATTTTTCTTCTCTGGATCCCCTCTGGTTAGATTATTGGGGTTTTTTCAGCAAAACAGTGACATGAGTAGATGGAAGTCTCAGAAGCACAGAACTCTGTATACACTATTCACTGTTCTACCTGCCTTGGAATGAGTGTGCTGTAGAGTGTGTCAAGGGCTGTAAAACTCTACATGATCCTTTTGGCATGTATTTTATCTTCCACCACAAGTACAGGTTTTACTATTGGAAAGGATGCCAAGGTTTTAGCAACCAGAGCACAAACTCCGCTTCATTACTTGTTTTCCTCAAGTTCGACACATAATGTAGATCTCATCCTGGTGTTTGTGGAAAGCTTACTCACAGCATTAGGCACACTTTAATTTGGCATGGTAGATAAAAGTCAGCCCTGTAGCCCTGGAAGAGGTGTGCTGGCAGAAGAGCTGGGTCTGGATCTAGGAACAGAGCAGCAGTTAAGTGCTGCAGTTAAGTGCTGCAGTTGAAGAGAGCAGGTGAGCAAGGACCTGAGGTTACAACACTGTTGACCGGGACCACACTCATTGGTGAGGCTTTTGTGGCAGTATTTGAATACAGCTCTGTGAGCAGCCAGGACTGCAGTCAGAGCAGAATTGAGTTAAGAATGACTCTGGTGAAGAGCACTTGGAAATACTTACCTTTCAGGGGAAGGCTTTCTGAGACCTCCAGGACACTCATTCATCTTGTGCTGCTCCTCACTTGGACAATGCAAGCTGAGATGTATTCCATTCCTTGCTAAGTGCTGAGATCTGCCAATGAAAACTGCTATTTAATTTGGAAAATCAGATACTACTTGCATATATGTAAATAAAATGCAAAAGTGCTATTTCTGAGAAAATAATTTCAAGACTAAAAAGCACCACTAAATGAACTCTGTTGCCTTTTGTTCCCTTGACAAACAACACTGAAACAGCGGAAGTGATTATTCCTTTCCCCTCTGGTCTGCTGCTGCTGCCTCTGATGACAGATGCTGAAATACTGCACAGCGAAGTTAGATGAATTTGCCTGATGGGAGGCAGTTCTCACATCTGAGAATAAACGTTGTCCTCTCCCAAATTCTTCATGTCTGGCATCCCCTGGCATGGACAGTTTGCATGAGGGAATAAAGCAGTACTCATGGGTCTGCAGCTCAGAGCAGCCCTGACACCAAATATTCAGGTGCATGAGAAGTGATAAACAAGCCCAAGACTGGCTGCAGCCACGAACGTATATATTTGGTCTGTTTAATATTTTCTGTGATTTGTTTAGCCTAATGTATCTTTGTTACATATACAGGAGAATCTTAGGCCTCCCTGGTAGGATTCATGTTACCTCCCTAGAAGTTTATAAACATTTTGACAGTTCTAATACAATTAAGGTTGGTTTTGTCTTCATACAGTGAACTGTGCTTGCATATGCTTTCAAGTGCTAAAGATTTATTCATTGTCCTTTATGCAGTAGCAATGCCTAATTTGGCCAGATTGCTTTGGGCTCTGCAACAAAGATTTTCTCTTTCACAGAGATAATAAAATTGAATCAATCCTAAACTGGAAACCCATATGCTTAACCCAGACCTGTTAACACAAGCCTTTCCCTCAGGAAGACAGTTCAAAATCATGGTTGTTATTGCATTTTTTTGTTCTAGTAGGTTTTTATTATCCTTTTCTGTTTATTTATGTTTCTGATGAATGGAATCATAGTGGAAAACAACAGATGCAGCTGGAGAAGAAGCTGTAGCCTTTGCAGAGTGCATCTTTTTCTGTGACTCCTAGAGACACCCAAAGCCTTGCCCACTCAGGCTGTGTCCATCATTAACACAAACACATCCTCAGCAGGCTCTGGCAGCTGGAAACGGATGGTTTCTTCAGGAGGGCTTTGCAGAACTGGCTCTAGGAAAACATATGTCTCCATGTTTTGGAGCATGTGAGAAGCTTCTCTCTGTCGCTGTGATTGGGTACCTCGTCCTGACAGCACGAGCACAATGCTGACAGTGTAACTGGAGCACAGTCCAGCAGGGATGGGATCCCACTGACCCCAGCATGAAAAACCCACTGCTGGGAGAGGCCCCGGACATTCCCCTCACAATCTTTCTGGATGTTGCTGAGAGAGCAAAACTAGGAGGCAGAAAGCTGGGTCCAGCAGTGGTGTGCAGTTTCTCAAATCCACTCTCCCAGCATCGTCCTTGTTCTCCAAGTCCATATTTCCTTCCATTGTTCCCCAGCAACAGCTTGGGCAATCCTGTCTCCCTTCCCAGACTCGTAGGCAGTCTTGCTGTCCAGGGCTAACCAACAGATGGGTTATAAACAACAGAATAGAACAAACATTTGCTTCTCTTCAGAAGGTTCCCCCTCCCCAGTGCCCCCACACCCATGCACATGCTGCAGTCAGATGTCTTCTCACACCCATCGACTGGGGATGGAGGCTGGGAGTGTTCCAGATTTTTTATTGTGTCCCTTGTACTATCTGTGAGCCTGTCAGAGCTGCCAGTGCAGCCTGGCTCAGTGCTCAGCTGCTGGGCTCTACTGTCCCACTCCACGGCAATTCATCCCAGGCATTAGATATGAGCTGAGCATCTCCAGCCAAAGTCCAAATGAAAGCCAAAAATCCTTTGAGTTTACTTCTCTGTTTTCCTCCTTTATCAGCAAACATTGTTTTTTCTGTGAAGGAATAAGCAATCCTGCGCAAACTAGGAACACTTGCTCAAACCAAATGTCTTCAGTATTTCCAGCAACCAAGGCCATCTGCATGCAATTCCAGAAAACCTGAAAAACTGTGGGAAAGAAAGAAACGGTAAATTTTTTAATAGTTTGATTTCAAGCTACTGAAGGTTAATTAGAAAAAAAAATCAAAACATGCAATAGGGGACTTTTGTTTGGTTTTAACTATAAATAAACTGGAAGAAAACTCAATTTGGTTCAGTTTAATTTAATTTTGCTTTATTTCTGAAATGACTTGGCCTTGGTGCAAAAAAGTAAGAAAACAGAAACAAATATGCTATTGGGGCTTTTTAATTTGTCATGGGAGCCACAAAAATCCATAGCTGAGATTGTTTTATTCCTAACTTATGCCTATTAACTCTACAGTGTTGCACAATGATCACATAAAATCCTTGGGAATATAGGCAGCAGAAGAGCTACTCATTCTATCCAGTTGCCAATGTGATGAGGAAGGGTGTCAACATGACAATCTTGCCTCAACCTCTGTTACATTGCTTATTAGTCCTGATGTTCTTATCTGTCTGATAAGCAGATTCTGTGCCTCAGGGGCCCAAGACCTGTGCAGGGATGGACTTTTCTTTCCTAAGAGCTCAATGGGTCTCACTGTCAAGGAGGGATGATGGCAATTGTCTGTATGTGGGCATTTCTGTGTCTCTACAGAAATCTTCTGGGGATTTCTGGCTTCCTGGAGTGCTCTCCAAGATACCCCACCTTTAGAAGTCTGTAGGACAATGCTGTCAGAGGGTGCGATTCAAATCTTGGGACTTTTCCATACTCTTTTACAGAGTGAGTAAGGTCACAGGCACATTAGCAGGTTGTTTGAAGGAGATCAGGACTGTTCGTAAACATCTAACATTTTCCTATCAGGGGTTTTTACCACTCCGATAAATCACGGTCCAAGGCAGGAGTCAGTTGAGAGAAACACTCTGATCACACTTTGGACAATCCAGTCTCCAATGATGCTTCTAAGGGTTAGAGAGCTTTGTAAAACTCCTCCACCCAGTTCAAAGCACAGTGACTAACTCTTCTGCATACAGCCCATTCCCTCAAACAGCAATCACTGGCTGCAGACAGCAGACAAAACCTTCTAACAGCAGACTGGTCATGTTCCAGTGATGTCCTCAGCACAATCAGTTCAGTGTAGCACGGCAGAAGGAGTGTTAACATGCGTGTGATACCCTGCTGAGCAATTCCAGTGTCGCTAAGTCATTATTTGTCATAACTCAGAGTTACATTTTCCATATGCAGTACCCAAACCCAAGAACTACAGGTCAGGAGATGCCTTCTCCGGATTGTTAGATGGGAGCAGGATTTCCACTTCCTCTAAAATATGATCTCTCCTGTTTTCCATTCTTGTTTCCATCATCCCACCAAAATAAAATCAGCCAAAGACAGATATGTCTGTGAGCAGAGCTGGAGTTTTTGCTAGAGGTTTGGGGTGAATAGGGGTTGGCATGGACTGAACTTTCAACACTGTGATCATATTTTACTAAATATGAGCCTGGACAGATGCACTTTTTACTTCCATTATAGATGAAAACCTTGACTGTCTCCTCTAGGATGGCAAGTTTGATGTTCAGGTTTTTCCAGGAGTCTCCAGAATGTGGAAGTTCATAAATTGAGTGAAACTAAGGGGCAGACACCAACTCAGAAAATGGGACTGAAGGCTTATGAAGAACTTTCATCCAAAGAGGTTGGAGTGCTTCTTTGCATAGAGAAATGGGATTTTCCCTTACCCATCCCTCAGAAAGCTCCGTCATCCAGCCGGGCAGAAAAAGCCAGGAAGGTAAGGGTTAATGACAACCAGGTTATTTAGCTGAATGGTGTCTTTTTTTTCCTCCTTGTGGTGGGTTGACCTGGGCCAAGC
>VWZO01013204.1:2003-18857 GCA_013396975.1 Bucco capensis
AGGGGATCTTATAGCAGTTTTCCAGTACCTAAAGGGAGATTATAGGACAGAAGGGGAGAGACTTTTTAGGAGGTCAGACTGTGATAGGACAAGGGGAATGGATGGATATAAACTGAAGGAGGGGAAATTTAGATTGGAGATTAGAAGGAAGTTCTTTACCTGGAGAGTGGTTAGGCACTGGAACAGGTTGCCCAGAGAGGTTGTGGATGCCTCATCCCTGGCAGTGTTCAAGGCCAGGCTGGATGTGGCCCTGGGTGACCTGGTCTAGTGATTGGCATCCCTGCTCGGTGAGGGGAGGTTGGAACTAGATGATCTTTAGGGTCCCTTCCAACCTGGCCATTCTATGATTCTATTCTATGATTCTAATTTACTTCATCCTAAATCTCCGACCTGAATCTTACTTGCCTATAAGTGCAAACACACGTATGTACTTGTCCTTATAGAGAAATGCATATCCATCTTCATCTGGGTGCATACACTCTTATAGAAGGCAGTTATTAATGTTTGAAGTGCTTTTTTAACACTACTTTTCTTTATTCCAACCACAGTCAGAAAAATCCTTTTATAATGTTTTATACTGTCCATCTTCTACATGATTCTCCTCAGAAGTTTTAGTTACCAGGTGGCTTGGATAGCTGCAAAAAGCATGTCATATTTTTGCTATCTAAACTGAACACTCCAGGGGTGCTTTTCTTCCACTGAAACTGTTTACTTTGTGCTTTGTACATTAGGTGAATAAGGCAGAAGATTAATTCCCTCTGTGCTAGAAGTATCAGTATGAAAGTGCTAACCTCACAGACTGAGCTTTGGAAGTAATGATCAGAGCTCCCAAAAGCCACTTTGATCTGAATTCGTTGCAAACACCTAACTCACAGACCCCTATAGATTTCCAGTTTTAACTTAGTGCATAATGAGGTGAAGTTTATCTCTGAAAACCTTTGTCCCAGCTGGACGTAACTAGCAACAGTTACTTGCAAGACTACAACTTAAGGGGGAAACTAAATGAATCTCAGCAGGTTGTGCTTCTAGGACAAAGTTGAAGTGTGCTTTTATAGGTAGTATAATAAAGAATAGCCTTCCTCCAGCTCCCCAGACTGCCTCACAAAACCAGCATGCTACTTGCCTCATGTTATTTGTCTCTGCATAGAAGTGGAAAGAAGCAACCACACCAGTCAAGAGTGAGATCCTTCCTCAGAGTTATAGGAGGAGTAACACATGAACAATTTATTTACAGTCAAAGTACACTATTTATATGCACCTCCAAAAGATTTTATTGTTCACCCAATTGAGTTTTTACAGTCAAAGCACAACAGCTGTTTATTACTTAGTCTAGTTGCAATAATGCTAATGCTTACAATTCAAACCATTCAGTGTCTGTTGAGAATTAATGGTACAATAAGATAAGCAGATCCAAGAATTGTTTCTCTGTCTTACATGTTGCATTTCTACCCTCCTTATCATCCACAGTCTGAGAGGGTAACCCTCCTCTCTCTGGCAGGAATATTTGGTGAGTTATTACAAAACAGAGTGGCACTGGAGTACAGTGTTGTTTGAGCAGAGTTACTGGTGGGAATTTCTTCTTTATCACTCTAGAGTTTACTCAATATTATTTTTGCATGCTTCAAACAGCTTATTTGCTGAAATAGCTGACTGCATCATAAATTTATTTATATCATATTTGATTATGTCTGAATCCTTCACTGTGTATAGGAGGATTTCTTTTAAAATACAATCCACGTGACTGCACACAGATCAACAAAATTGACTCAGATTTAAGCTGAAAACTTCTTAAGCACTAGACAGATGATTCTCAAAGTCCAAAGACACAGGTCAGGCAGGGAATACCTGGTCACTGGAAAATTTTATCCTTATGGATGGGACCGACTGGGCAATAGTCATCTGCCAGATCTAAGAGGACATTACAGGCAGGAGTTCTGTAAATAATTTTACAAGTACAGCTGAAATGAATCCCAAATTCACCAATCCAGAAAAGGCCTTACAAGGTGTAAAGTTTACTAATTTTATGAAGCCCAACACCCAGTACTACCATTTATCCTTATCACGCTGGCTATACCACAGGAGTTAAGTCACTTCCGTAGTTCCTGCCTGCAGTGTGCCTTACTCTGCAACTGTCTCAGACACACATCCCTTTGAAGAGCACCTACATTTTTTGTTTTTTTTTCTTCTTCCTTTGAAATGGGTTATTGAGTGTCTTTTGCTAAGTAGTTATCCTTGGAAAAAACCTCTTGCCTTTGGTGACTAAACATGTAAAATACAGCCTTTGGAAAAGGGTAGTAAGTTTAATAGAGGTTATCTTGTCTTCTTCTATCCTTAGTTTTACCCTGGAGACAGGAATGAATAAATCTCTTGCTAACCATGATTTCCATGGAATCTGATCTACTACTGTGGATGTTGTGCTGCTTAAACACAGCCAGCTGATCTTGTCTTGTTTTTCTCTCCCTCAGAGTTAGTTTACATGTCTTGGAAGTACAGAGATGTATCCCATAAACCCTTCTCAGTTCTTTGGGTCTAAAAATCGCATAAAATCTCTCTGTGCAGTAAAAGCAAAGAATCAATTTGTCCTTAATGCAAATTCTTATCAGAGATGCATCTGTTCTTCCTCATCTGAGCTATTCTTTATATGTATATGCCAACAAGCTACATCTATTTATAGCTAATATATGCAATAAATGTTAAAAAGAGTCTTTTCATTGTCAAGGAGCTACTTTTTTGAAGATACTGCATTATTAAGGTTTGCCTTAAAACACTGACATGAATAGGAAAGGCAAAAGGCTAGTTTCATCTCACCTCACAGAGGTTCAGTGCTGTAAACATCACAAATGTGATTAGCTCTATTAGCAGTGTATGGTGTTTATCTCTGCATTAGTTATAGCACTGTTTTAAGGAGACCTGCTGAGAATGAGAAAAGAGTAAAACATAACCTCTTCTATTACTTGCAGTAGGAAAAGCTGTTTTTTTCCCTCCTGTGTCCCGAGAACAAATGCTGGGTAAAAACATACTTCAATGAGCCCAGTAGCAGTGAAGTAAAATCTGCTTTTTTTGTTGTTCTTGCAGTTCACAATAGGTTTTCTTGTTTTGTTTCAGATGAAAACATATGTGCCTGCTTTGAAATGGTACTGTAAATTTGGCAGGGATCTTCTTTTGCTACAGATTGAACTTTTCCCCTTTCCCATCCTCTTCCACAGGTCTGTGACAGAGGGTTAGACCAGATAAGTGAAGTCATGCGTCACACAGCTGTATCATGCTGGCAGCCATTCCTGGGTCTGGCTGTGCTGCTAGTCTTCATGGGCCCCACCATAGGCTGCCCGGCCCGCTGTGAATGCTCAGCACAGAACAAGTCTGTCAGCTGTCACCGAAGGCGTCTGATGTCCATCCCAGAGGGCATTCCCATTGAGACCAAAATTCTAGACCTCAGCAAGAACCGACTGAAGAGCGTCAACCCGGAGGAATTCACATCTTATCCTTTGCTGGAGGAGATTGACCTCAGTGACAATATTGTGGCCAACGTGGAGCCTGGAGCCTTTAACAATCTCTTCAACTTGCGCTCCCTGAGGCTGAAAGGAAATCGTCTGAAGCTGGTTCCGCTTGGGGTGTTCACTGGGTTGTCAAACTTAACAAAGCTCGATATAAGTGAAAACAAGATTGTTATTTTGCTAGACTACATGTTCCAAGATCTGCATAACCTAAAATCCCTGGAGGTTGGGGACAATGATTTGGTTTATATATCACACAGGGCCTTTAGTGGACTCCTTAGCCTGGAGCAGCTCACCCTGGAGAGATGCAACCTCACAGCTGTGCCAACAGAAGCTCTTTCTCACCTCCACAACCTCATCAGTCTGCATCTGAAACAGCTCAACATTAATGCTTTGCCGGCATATGCCTTTAAAAGACTCTTTCGCCTGAAAGACCTAGAGATAGAGGCTTGGCCCCTCCTGGACATGCTACCTGCCAACAGTCTTTATGGTCTCAACCTTACTTCTCTCTCTATCACCAACACTAACCTGTCTGCAGTACCTTACTCTGCTTTTAAACATCTGGTTTACCTGACACATCTAAACCTCTCCTACAACCCTATCAGCACCATTGAAGCAGGCATGCTTTCAGATCTAGTGCGCTTGCAAGAACTTCACATGGTGGGGGCCCAGCTACGTACCATTGAATCACATGCTTTCCAAGGGCTCCGATTCTTACGTGTGCTTAATGTGTCCCAAAACCTGCTAGAAACCCTGGAAGAGAATGTATTCCACTCCCCCAAGAGCCTTGAGGTCCTCTGCATTAACAACAATCCTCTAGCCTGTGACTGCCGTCTCCTTTGGATATTACAGAGACAACCCATTCTGCAGTTTGGAGGTCAGCCACCGATGTGTGCTGGCCCAGACAGTGTCAAAGAGAGGTCATTCAAAGACTTCCACAGCACAGCGCTTTCCTTTTATTTCACCTGTAAGAAGCCCAAGATCCAAGACAAGAAGTTGCAATACCTGGTAGTGGAGGAAGGGCAGACAGTGCAGCTGATGTGCAACGCTGATGGGGATCCGCAGCCTACCATATCCTGGGTTACTCCACGTCGGAGGCTCATTACCATGAAGTCAAATGGGAGAGCCAGCGTGCTTGGAGATGGCACCCTGGAGATCCGATTTGCTCAAGACCAGGACAGTGGGATCTATGTTTGTATTGCAAGTAATGCAGCTGGGAATGACACCTATTCAGCCTCCCTTACGGTAAAGGGGTTTACTTCAGACCGTTTCCTTTACGCCAACAGGACCCCTATGTATATGACAGACTCCAATGACACAAGTTCCAACGGAACTAATGCGAACACCTTCTCTCTGGACCTTAAGACAATACTGGTGTCCACAGCTATGGGCTGTTTCACATTCCTTGGAGTGGTTTTATTTTGTTTCCTCCTTCTTTTTGTGTGGAGCCGAGGGAAAGGCAAACACAAAACCAGCATTGACCTTGAATATGTCCCTCGCAAAAACAATGGTGCTGTGGCTGAAGGGGAGGTTTCTGGACCACGAAGGTTCAATATGAAAATGATTTGATGGTATTCTGGTAGCAGTGCTTTTTCTGTGGCATTAAAACCAATTGGAATAGCCTGGCATGTGGAATTGCTAGGCAGAAGCAGCTTAATGCAGCTGTCACTATGTCAAAAGGTTACATGAAAATGGAAAGACTATTTGTGGTTATACAGCAGAGCCTCCAGACCTTGAGGCAGATATGTCAGGGCCTTTCATAGAACTAGTAAATTGTACTAACTGTTTGCATTGCAAATATTGGCATTCTGGGGATATCAGCAATGAACCGCTGGCTCATGCTCATGGACAATTGTTCAACATTTTCTACCACTACAAAAAGAAAAAGAAAAAAAGAAAGCCTACAGTGTAGGATTTACATACTTAAAGAAAAAGACACATTTGTCTAGAACATAATCTACAGTGAAATTTGTATCTATAGATCTCATTTGGTAAAACCTTGCATCATCCCTTCTAGTTGGTTCAACATCACAAAAAAAAGGGTAGTTGTTTTTTTTTTTATTCTACATCTATACTGTGTACATTTTAAAGCAATACAAAATGAGAGGTTGTGCTTTTAGATATCCACCAATACTGACCCAAGTGTGATGTCACCCTCCTTTTAACTACCATCTAACCCAAATTAGAATCTCGTAGTTACCAATTAGAAATAACATAAGGTATTTTTCTCCTCATGTAGAAGGCCAGAGATGAATAGCTGAGAGCAAAAAAGCTTAGCTCTGTTGATCTTCTGTTCATATAAATATAAGGCATGTGCCTAGTTTTGATACAGAATGGAATATTTTTTATATCTGTGATATCACACTGGACCAGTTTACTGTAACATAACCCTGGGTCTCATCCAGGGAAGGCAACCCACTAGACATTGCTGGCATAGAGGAGCTGAGTTCTACGTTGAAGAGAGAGAGAGCTTGTTTTGTCAGCCCTGTTTTTAATTTCAAAGCTACTGTTAAAATGTTAGTGTGTACTGGGAAAAAAAGAAAGAATGTGATACATTCTGCATACTCCTTGGGAAATATGGTAATTTTACTCTTTATACAGGTGAATTAAAACATACAAACACTTTGCTACTAGGAATGAACTCTTCTCCCATGCCAAGTAAACTACGGTTGTCCATGCATAAAGTGGGGATTATAATGCTAAAATAATGTTTAAAACATGATAGCCCCCCAAAAGGCTAACATACTGCCAGATATAATGAACCTCTAGACACCATCATTTTCATCTTGTATATTTGTAGATAACACAGAAACGCAAAACTAATTTCCAAGAACAGATTACTTAGCTATTCTTGATGCCATTTAAATAACTATGTGGTTATGTTTCTTTCAGGGGCAGTATCTTAGTGAAAAAGAGGCAAGTGTTTCCAGGTTTTAGGAAGCTTTTTTAATGGAAAGAAGAGAGAAGTGGAAACTTAGTTCAGTAACTTTTTTTTTTTTTTTATATACCTCTAAACAAATTCTCAAAAGGCTCAGAAATGAAAATTTATTGTTTATCATTGATACTGCTGTTCTTATTTATAAATTCTCAGCCATCTCTCAATTTTCCAGCAGTTATGAGGCATTGGTTTGTTGCTAAGTGGTTGATAACAAATATATTTTATGATTGGCATAACCTGAAGTAAGGATAGTAAGGGCTATATACATGTTTAGCCAAAATGAATATGAAAATGTTGTAAGACAGAACATGCAGTTTAATGCCATGTAAGAGCCCGTCTTAGAGCCTAAAATTAGATTTCAGTACTTAGAAACCAAAGTCAGACTGACCTATAATGGGATGCAGGTGTGTCTAAAATTAGTCTCCACATTCTTTGGCAGAGATTTTCTAAACAGGATAAAAAATCTCCCACTCCTGTCAAGGGAAATGTGCCAAAATTTGTAAAATCCAGCTGCTATCCCCAGGTGTACCCTTAATATAGCTTCAGGACCCAGGGCTAGGCAGTTTTGAGAATCTCTTTTCTTAGTGGTTGAACTCTGATTTCATCATTGCTCCATTCTAGGTCACCAAACAGAGGAGGATGCAAGGGGTTTTATAATTTTATTCACTTTAGTTGATTTCAAGTTTAGAGTAAGATTTTCTTGCTTCCTTTCTTTTATGTTCTAAACTAGATAGTTGGAGATTTATGGAGATGCTTTAGACTAATGCTTTTTGTTCTGTGACAGTTTGTAGAATATTAAAAAAATGGAATAATGCCTGTCTAAATTCTAACACCAAGGAAATTATTTTTGCTGTTATAACGAGCGCACTGAAGTCCAAAACTCTACTGTACCTTAATATGGGCAGTTAAAGAAACAAGTGGGGATAAAACAAAGTGTTTCTGAACTGTCCATTGAAGACATTTGCATGTGCCTTTTCCTTATAATTTTCATTTTTTCGGTCAGTAATCTATTGACCCTGCAGTCATTCCATGTTAAATGTTAAAATCAATGTTAAAAGCAAAAATTCTCATAAAATCTAGACAGTTGCAGCTGATTGCTTCATATTAAACACATTTAAAAATCTAAAAAAAAAAAAAACCCTAGAAAAAAATGTGCTTTTAGGATTACTTATGAATTGCTGAATTCCCCTATTCCCTTAGAATGACTCTAAAACCTGATTGCATTGTTAGTGCACTGCAAGGATTTCTGAGCAGTAATGTGCTTAGTTACCTGTGTGAAATGTGTGCTGGTGATGAAAATCATCGCTTGCTCTTGCTGAGCATCACCTTGCAGAGCTGTCAGCGTTATGTGTATTGCCTTGAGTTCAGTCAGTATTCACTTTTTAAGAATCAATGTTTGCTCCCTCCCTCCAGTGACTTGGCAGGGCATATGGCATCTCTTAACAGGAGTGAGGACAGCAAGACTCAGAGACAAGCTTTAATCTTGCTCCACTTAGCCTTCTTTGTAGGTATCTGCAGGACACATGCTCGCTGTGGCTGGTTCAGGTCAATAAGGAATACAATGTCAGGGTCAGACCTAAATAAGCACCATTTTGGCAATTCTTTTAAGAATAGAGTGGCTGAATGTCTACTCTGCCCCTTGAAGGAGTCACTTCTCCTTCTGTGCTAGAGATCAAGGAGACAGCACAGTGTGTCTTGCTGTAGGGGAGAAAGAGGATTAGGCTATGAGGAGACATCTGACCCTTATGGCTTGCCTAGCATATATTCAGAAAGCAGTAGCGAGTGCATACCTGCCACTAAAAGAGAGAATTAAGCTTTTTCACCTACCTCTGACTTGTATGCTGGCTGCCTCCAACTGTGGCACAAGGCCAAGCCTGAACTGACTTGCTGGTCAGTACAAAAAGACTCTGAGGAGTAGAGATATTTCTGCAGAAAAGAAAAAAATGAAAATTTCAAAAACAGCAGAGTGACTTGAGAAAGCAGATACCACAGTATCTTTGTCAATAATTTCTCTTGGAGTAATGTTGAGCCTCTCATAAACATTTTGAAGTCCACTTCCACAGACTGGTACTCCTCTTTCATAATGGATAGATGTCCAAGTGCTTAGACTTCTGATGAGTGCATTAAAGAGGACACTGCAGCAATGTATTAAGAGTTTATAATGAAATAAGGACAGATTAAGATTGAGTGCCCCATCTCAGCCTTTTTAGATTTTGAGCCAGTTGCCTTTTTCTCCCTCTTTCTTCCTTTCTAAATTAGCTTGGTAAAATTCCTTTCAGAAAAGCTTCACCCACAGCATCAGCTCCGTTATATTCAGACTGGGAGACTGCTTTTACTTTCTGTCCATCTATCCCTCACAATTCACATATGCCCCCAGTGCCAATGTGGTCAACAGCTCCAGATACAATTGAAATCAACCAGGAGACTCTGGGTCCCTAGAGAACTTTTAATACAAGTGAATATCACAAGGTAATTTTTTTTAACTAAACCTTTTTAAATAAGTTGGCATGATTGTCACACTGCCAGTCAAAATTTCCTTTATTTGTGTGAATGGTAACTGTCTTTTTTTTTTCCTTATTTCATGCATCATGGTATTTCACCACCTATGACTGTAACAATTCTACCACCATTAATTAAAAAATAAAGCCCCTTTACACCCTAAACATCACAAAATGTAGCTGAGACATATGAGACACAATAAGAAGTCAGTGTTAATAGGTAATGGGAATTCTTATCCCAACCTTGTGACAGAAAAAACAATAATGTGGAAGAACTCTGCAATTCAGTCCATGTTGTGACTGAATCATGTAAAAGGTATGAAGAACTAGACTTTCCTTCACCATGCCTAGATATCTAGTTTATATATTGGACTTTCCCTGAAAAATTCTGAGGATGTATGAATTCTAGAAGCCCACATTTAACTCATAAAAAGACAAAGCATTGGCTGAAAATCCAGTAGAGCAAGTGGCTTCTGTCTACCCAAGGACAACAGGAGCTTCTAGAAAAGACAGCCAAGAAACTGTAGTCATGTAGTCATTTTGCCTCATCTGCTGCTGCATCCTGTGGAAAAAAAAAAGTCTAATGGCCAGTAATAAAATGGACAATCCTTAGTCATTTTTCTTGAAAGAGCAACATTTGTGTAAATAATCTACAGTCTGTTCCACCATATCCCCAGCAGTGAAACATCTGGCAAGAAGTGAGGAAGAGGAAGCTGATTCTGGCCAGTTTGCTAATATATTTTCCCCTGAATGATCCTAGTCTCCTTGGGGTTAGCACAATAAATAATCTGTTCATTCCCATCCTTTCAGCTCACAAGTGGCTTGTCATGGAGTAGCAGGGAAAGGAGCACATGGTCAAGTTGTCTGTCCTTCCAGAACTGTAACTCTGGCCTTCTCAAAGAAAAGAACCAGTGCAGCAGCAGTATCTTAAAAAAAAATCATAGTCTGCTGCAGCTGATGTGTACTTTTGTCATAAGACAACATGTGGGAAAACACTGCATCCATGCTTTCTGACCTTGTTTCACTATCCTAGGTGATTTTTCTTTGTGCTAAATAGAACTAGGAAAGAAAAACTAAAAAAAAACCCCTAATTTCATCCAGTAATTTAAAAGTTAATTGTGCCCGGAGGAGCTAAAGGAACATCTCTGGAAAAGGCAAAGGGCCTGATTGCTGGAGAATCACTGAAGCAATGAATGTGATTTTTCAAGATAGCTAAGCAATTTGAATGCCTTGTTCCTATCACCTGTAATAAGAATTATAAACTTGGTTTCCCTTGGCAGCATATAGAAGAATCACAGCTATTTGGTCCAGTGGTATATGCTCCCTTTGTCTGTCTCCTAGCTCTGCCCTCTTCCCTTCTCAGTTTAAATTGACTATGCTATTATGATGCCAAATGAAGATCTCTAGATTTGGTTTAGTTTCACTGCATGTTCATGTAGCTTTTGGAAACTAGATCTTAAAGCAGGATGTTAAAACCTCTTCAAGTCCTCTATCCTTAGATAGCTACATGCCAAAAGCAATCTGCAGGTTAAATGAGTTTGAAGCCTTTTTTTTAACTAATAGCAGATGGTTGAATATAAGGCCAGCTGGAAATAAAAAACTGTATTTATAGCCTCAGCATAATTAGTAAAGAGCTGGCACAGTCAAGAACATGTTCCATGTTATTTTAACTTAAATTTAAGGACTCTTTACCCTTCATATTCAAATAATTCATAAAAGAGTCTAAAAGAGCAGACTTTCACCTCATAATATGATTGTGTTTATTTGAAATTGCCACAAAGCAGAAGTGAAAAAGCAAGAGACTAAAAATGGATTTTCTGCTCTGGTCAGGCAATGTAAATGAGGAGAAAACCTTTTGACACCATTCTGTTACTCCTCAGTTACACTAGAAATTTGATAAAGGAATCTAGGTTATTTGCTTTCTTCTAAGGAGCCAATAGTGAAAAATAAGTAGAACTTACATTTTAATTATTTCTCACCTTGTGGCATACCTTCTATTCTGGATTTTTATATTTACCACTGCTAACTGAGCCAGAGAATATGAAAATGTAGATTCTGAGAAGAGAAGGCAAAAAGGGGCAAAAGAAAATCTGTAACTTTAAAGATGTTTGCCTCTTTCTGTGTATGGTATTTGCAAGTCACCAAAACTTTCCTTACACAAAAGCCAGGAACAATGGCTTGAAATTTCAAGGCAGCTGTGAATATAGTTGTCAACTTGTACACACGTTAGTAATTTTGATCTTTCAGAAGACAAAATATTATGGCTTATTAAAGAATTCATTTATGCCGTTTTGATACCTAAAAGCAAATGACACTTGGGCTTCATTATGCTGGGCACTGTATAAGTAGGAAGTAAATGGCAGCCCTGATCTGGTGAGCTTACAGCCATACAGAAGGAAGTTGGCTTCTGGGCGAGTACATGTGATAGCAAGTCTCTCATTGTTTGGGGAGGGAATGCCATAGTGCATATATATTAAAATAGCATCGCACTTACTGAAATCTATTTGCAAGCACATGTAGTTCATATGTATATGTTTGTGTGTGAAAAAAAAAAGGAGTTATATTTGTTTTGTTCTTTTCTTACTTCAAGTATTAAATGTATATTGTTTTTAAAAGGTGACAAGTTTAATCAGAAAAAAAAATGTGTTGTAATTTATTTTAATATATGATCAATGAGTATGGATGGGAAATGAAACAGCCTTGCTGTTATGATCCATGAACCACATGACAAGTTGGGTTTGTCTGTAAGTTCACTTCATGTTTGAGCAAAATATGGTAATGTAATGGATAAAAAGAAAATGAGCTTTTTTTTTGTCAAGGCAGTTGTCCTGAATGTCATTTTAAAAGTTACTTAAGTTACTTTAGGGCTTATGTCATGATGTGTATCATACTTAACCAAAATGAAACCCAAATAAATAACTCTATGAAGTGACATTTACTGGGAAAAGTGAAGAAAATTTACATTGCTGCCCCCAATTGTAGCTGATCACTTTTTTCAAGGAAGTAGTGGAAGAAAATCAGATAGTTTTCTCAGCACCAGACCTGAGCTCCTTAGTGCTAAGTCTTCACAACAGGTAATCCACCGCTATTGAACTGAGAATACAAACCATCACTGTCAGAAAGAGAAGACTCTAAAAGGTACTCTTCACCTACTCAGTTTCACTCCTCCTTCACTGCATGGAGCCCTCAGACACAAACTTAGGTCACATTCAGATGTTCTTTGGGATTTACTCTCCATGCAAAGCACAGTCAGCCTGTTCCCTCCCTTTCATTTGCACAGTGTGTGCAAGTGATTGATGGGGACACCAGTCAGGCTAATGCTGGAACTAAAAATCCTGCTACTTCCCAGCACTTGAAAGCACAGCAGAAAGATAGCTTTCAACAGCTCTGTGTCACTTGGAAAGCAACCAATACTGAGAAACTTCATCTGAAACGTGGTTTCTAAGGAGATCACCAGTATTCAAAGTGCACTGTAACTGCATCAGGAAAATTAAGTGTTGGAAATTAGATTTTGTTGTGCTAGAAAGCTATTACAAACGCCTGAGGCTTGCTATAACCCACCAAATCTGTGACAGAGATCAGCTTTGAAGAAGAACAAAGGCCATAACTTAAACTATTGCTACTCTCATTCTCCTACAGCTAGGTACATTCACCAAGAGAGTATTCTGCTTATGCTTTCTGGGATCATCTTAAACAAGATTTATCTGCCATGAACCCATTATTCTCTAAATCAGGGTCCTATTCACTAGAAGAGGAAAACAAAGTCGTTATTGCTACCTCAGGAAAGGAAGAAGTAGGTTGACATCCTGCTGGATTTCTGGAAGCAGACACAGATGGGCCAAATCTGAGCTCTCCTGTGCCTCCTGAGATCTGTCGTATCCTTCTGCATTTGCATTTGGCACCTCCAAAAGGTTTTGGCTGACTTGCACCACTGTACCCTCCTCTGCAGCAAAACATCAAATGTGATGAATCTATGGGCTAAACTAAACTATAGATTATGTTACGTATTTGATTTATTTTTATATTCTTTTATTTTCCTTTTATTTGATGATGCTATTGACAGTCTGTAGTACTGCCTGCAGTAGGACATGAAAAAAGAGCCATTGTTTCTACCACTGCATTGAGAACACCGAGATTGCAGAGAACATTGAGGTTTTTTCGTCAAAAGATTCCTCTATCCTGAGCTTTAGATTTCTGTTATGCAAACTCAAGTTACTTTTTTGGACTAACTAATGCTATCTCAAGGGGTGGAACCTGTTACTATGTCACAGGATCTAGTGTGTAATTTCCAGTACTTTACAGTAGAAGAATCAACTAGTTTTCTCTGTGATAACCAGGAAGAGAAAAACACTATCACATGAGAAATCACTGACAAAATCATTAAAATAATCCACAATAAGGCTAGCATCTAAACAGAAAAAAATTGTGCTCTCCAGAGCTACTCTTTTCACTAAAAAATTGTAATATCTATATCTAGCTCTTTACAGACAAACATTACTTTAATTTTTAAAAACCATCAAAGATTTTTTACAGCACAGTCACATTCATAAATTTTTGAGAATATTTGTACTTTTACAGATCCACTACAGAAGATTTGTCTCACAGATAGTAGCCCTATATTGGATAACATGACAACCTTTAAACAAGCAAATCTTGGCATCCAAAGTTTATTTTAAGAAATATCTGGGCTTAATACTTTTGTATTTGAAAAAGATGATGGGAAATGGGAAATCACACTATTAACCAATCAATAAAAATTCACAGATAGTTATCCTCATATGGGAGGAAGGCTCACAGTGAATTTTCTGCATCATAAAACCTTCCCACACAGAGTTGCAGATGACACATTGTAAAAAGGGCTTTATTCATCTCCTTTACTATCTGGACTGGAGGAGAGGCTGGTAATTCATGCTGGGAAAGCATGACTAAATTTAAAGTTACTGGATTAAAGAACACAGAGTTACTGCAAAGAACCTGACTTTACTGTATACAGACTCAGCAGCAGTCTAAATTTATTCTTTTCTACATAACGGAGATTCCCCATGAAAAGCCTTGTTTTGCCTCTGTTCTTGGAAGGATAGGTTTCAACCTGAGTAACTGAGGTGAAATGTAATACAGAAAGAATGCAGGAAAACACAGGATTGGATACTAGAGAAGAAAACAAAACTTGTATAAAAAAAATACATGACACTGGTACTTAGCACCTTATCTACACAACTCTGAAACTATTAGCATTTGCAGGAGTTGTTTTATTAATTAATAACTAAGGGATACATTCAGCTAAACCTGTAATCACCAGCTGGAAGATCTTATTTACCTCATCAGTCTCTAAGTGGAAGTTATATTTTTCTGAAATATTTTCCAATAACTTTGCTATTTATATAACTAAAAAGCACAAGTGATGGAGAGCACACTTATTTTATTACAGGAAGACAATGATAATAAATTTAATCTATTACTTTTGCTACAAGAGCTCTTTGCTGAATGTACAAAGACTAATAGATTACATCCATTATGTAAAGTATTGCTATCACTGAAACCAAACAACATCTCATCTTAAGAAGCTACCAACCTTTGGTGCATCTGTGCAGTGCATCAGTTCTAATGCACTGCAAATAATACTTTGCTTTTACACAGAATAGGCATGCCATGTGAAGTGGTTAGAGACAATACAGCCCTCTGTATTACACAAAAACTTGCATTTTAATGGGACTTACAGAATCTTGTGTTGGCTTTTATGAGTTTGGCAGGCTGTCACGTTTTGCTGAAGGATATCGGATCAGCATTGCCTGACTTGGGGAAGGCACAGCTGTCAGCTAGTTACACAAGCAGAAGGCTGGAACCAAACATTTCACAACTGTAATCAAATGCCCTAAGCAACTCTCTGGAGAATACAATAACAATATTTACCTTTCCAAAGGAAGATTCTGCAATTTCCCTAAGGACTACAAAGCCAAGGAGTTACGATTCAGCCATCCCTGCGTGAGGAATGAGTTTACATATGTGGGTTGGTATGTGGTAATAGGCATTGTTATTAGACAAAGAAAATCTTTTTCTAATAAATACAAACTTTGCTGCCCAAAGTGCTCTAGAAGATGATGGCAAAGTGGTGACAGCAGTGGTCTGCCGTGTACTAAGCATTTCCAACAGCAGTGGAATAGATGCTCTTGCAGAGCAGTGGCAGTATATGAAAGAAAATTGTCATGAAAGATGCACACCAACTAGATTCTTTTTTTGCAGTTCAGTGGTATATTGCATGAAAGGACCTCTTAATGCCTCATTTAATTAGTGGGTTTGCAGTGTTTGAAAAAGATGATTCATCTCCTAAAGGATCTATGAAGATTTGTCTCTTTGCTTTTGATTATAGATGAGAGATGCCAAAATTAATGCAAACCACACATCAATTGTCAGGTTGTCAAGTGTCACACCAAGCACTCCAATTACTACTACTACAAACACATTTCCATTTGGTCCTTCTATAAGACTACCAAAACCAGGTCCCTTTGTTTCTCTACTCTCTAATCAAAAAAATTTGAAAGAAATTTGACATTCCCACAGGTTCTCCAGCTCTTTAATAGATAAAGCAACAAGTACTCATTTTTTAAAAATCTGCTACCCCTGTTTATCATACAGAATTTGTCCTTGAACTCTCTTAACTCTATTTTCCACAAGACTGAATTGTGGCCAACCTCATCTTCATCTTTTAATCAAGATTGTTTTGCTTTAACATGAGCTAAACAGTTGAAACTTACCCATTCCCAGCTTCTGCTTTAGCAGTAAAGCCGGAAGAACTTGCTGTGAATGTCCGCAAAGCACGTTTGATAGTTAATGGCTGGTTACTGCTTTGCATTCAGCAGTCACTGAGAACTATTTCTGAGGTGTGGGCCTATCAGGCATGGTTAAAAATAACAACTGGTCCTTGGGAACAAGATGAAACAGTGTACCTCCATGTCTCCAGTCAAGACCACCATCAACTTAAGCTACTGGAAGATGTGTGCTCAAGTCAATGAGAACTGAAGGGAGCATTTGCTGAAGGTGCAAGCCGTCTTAGAGAACTGCACACAAAAAGGCACATGAGAGATCAATTTGTCCTTTAAGGCTTAATATACTGAAGCAGAAATCCAAAACACTGCAAACAGGAGGAGGTTATGGATTTAAATAAACACGAGCATTTTGCTCTGGGGGGGCTTCATGGTGTAAGAATGAAAAGTCAGAAAGATGGGTAAGAGCTGTACTTGTTGATGGGAAAATCATTTTCTCGGTATAATAAAATGATTCCTGCAGATCTTGTCTTAACATGAGAATTCTCCTCTCTCCTTGTTCAAAAAGGAAAGCTACAAACAACCTCATTTCGTTACAAATACTTTCTTAAAATATAGTCTGTTCTGATCAAAAGATCAACCCTTCCTGGATTTTTAAGAGTTATTGTAATTGTTTTTCATAGAAATTGATTTTAATTGTAACACTGTTCTGCTACAGCCCTATTGTCTCTGTCCTTCTGAACTGTCAGTTACTTAAACGAAGAAATAAAAGCTCAAAAGCACATTGTTGTAATTGATTCCTACTTTTAAATTGTCTTATCAGAAACAGGATCTGTTTCATCTGTTGAGGCACAAAAATAAAATACTTTCCTTTAAAAAAGAAAAAATAAAGATAAAAACCCCTTACTGTTTCACTTGTGTTTTTTAAGGCAAAAGTTGGAGGCTGTAATTCCAATCCTCTATACTCTTGGTTATGCACAGCATTCAAGCAAGTATGACAGATGATGAAGATGATGAAGATGACAGATGGGTGAATGAGGAGCCTCCCGCTGTATTTGAAGAACAGGTTTGGGACTACCTATTGAACCTTGACCAGAATAAATCTATGGGCCCTGATGACATGCATCCTAGGGTCCTGAAGGGATTGGCTGAGGTTGTAGCGA
>VWZO01013207.1:0-11751 GCA_013396975.1 Bucco capensis
GAAGCCTAGCCACGACGACGACGACGATAAACATCACCATGGGGGATATACAAGAGTATGTAAGGATTTACAAACCACCACCACGAGAACAAACTGAGTAACATCTTTAACACAGACTGCTCAACTGAAGTAAAGCGCATAAATAACAAAACTATTTTACTACACTTGGGTCAGGTACTTCTTTTTTATTATTCATTATGCCAACCCTTCAGGGCCCCATGCTGGGTACCAAAATGACTGTCATGGCTTTAGCCCCAGCCCCAGCCATTCACGCAATGCTCTTCTCACACCCTCCACCCATGGGATGGTAGGGCAAATGGGGCCAAAATGCAAAAAATCTTGGGGTTTGACATAAGGAAAAGTTTAATAAAACAACTCAAAGAACGGAGAAATTACAGAAATAACAAGAAAACTGACGGAAGAAAATATATCACACGTGATACAAGTGAAAACGCATGGCTTCAGTATGGTATAGAACATCCTACTGACTGAATTTGGTTGTCTGTCTCTAGAGCAGCCCTTCCTAACTTCTTGGGCAGACTTAACTCCATCCTAGCCTAACCCAGGATACACAAGAGAGACAATGATTATCGTGCAAAATTCACAATTTGACTTCATCTCTTTGAAATAAGTGCTTAAGTATTTCAAAAAGAAGATAGAAACAGGTTTTTCCTATCTTCCACCCTGAGATCAACAAGGTAGCAGAAAAGTAGTTTCCTTTATACTGTTTAAGGTTCACAGCTATCAGAAGCAAAATCTTTCTTCTCCTAGCAACATCACACAATCTCCTTCAAAGAAAATAAGGGGGCAGAACCAGGACCTGAAATTGAGCACATACTGACTCACATCTAAATGTTTTTTTCTTCAGAGAAATAGCAATTTTTAGAAATGTATCACTGCTATAGAGCAGCTCTTCGGGAAGGAGTAAGTTGAAAAAAAACAGAATTTGGGACAAGGCCCCAAAGAATGAGTATCTAACACTGAGTCAAACAGCACACATGAAAAATAATGTCTGCACCTCCAAATTCGGCATTCAGACTTTCTTCTTGTTGACTTAAAAGAGGAGGGAAGTGGAAGACATACATATAAACTGTACCTTATTATATTTAATTATCATATTCATATATGATAAGCCTTTTATCACTTGCTTTACAATACAATCCTTGACCTTTCAGCAAACTGGTAAAAAAAAAAATCCCTGTAACCTAATAATGATGGCAGACATCCGAGCTACTTCAAACATGGGGAATGATACGTTCAAAATATCACTCCCGTATGGAACTACCCCTAAAAGGGTGGAGCAAATTCTTTACCATCTTAGTGAAGGTCATCAAGAAAAAGGAAGTTTGCTCAACCCACTAGTCTGTTACAGAAGATAGAGGGGCAGCAATCTGCCAGATACCTCGACCTATGCTCCACAACTGCTGGCAAGCTATGGTTTTTTCCCCTGTCCAAACAGCAACATATTCAAACAGAACAATTTTCCTGACCTGCTGTCATCACAGCACAATCAACCACTCCTCAAATTTGATGTTTTCTTCAAGATGTAAGAAGAAGAATATCATACGATGATATTCATATGATGATCATCAGAAGAAAATGAAACCCTGCAACTTTGTGGTTAATGATGAAGGACTGGAAGAAAAAAAAGTTTAAAAAGGCTTAGCAAGCCTCCTACAATCCTGGCACCTAGAAGAAACTAGAAGGGTACTTAAAATCGTAGGTGGGACAACAATCACGAACAGTACAGACTAAAACAGAGGTAACTGGACAGTGGGAGAAAACGCAGCTTTACATCACACAGTAAATTCTGGTGAGTTGGTCCTCTCTGAAAAGGGTACCTATAAAGCACTTACAAGCAGCCTTCGTGAAGAATCAAAATCTGTTTCAGCACTTGCTCCTATGATCTCTGTATTTCAAACTAATACAGGTAAATCCTTCCAGTGGGGATAGTGCACCACACAGAACATGGTGATATACTGTACTGAGAAGATTTTCAACCAAAAAGGAGGAAGATCAAATGACTGATAAGTAACTGGCCAGACTGTTTTTAGAATTGTGAGTGCTTAAAAAGGTATCTTTTACAGTTTTTATGAAATTATCACTTATTGTAGAAGTTTTAACATGTCTATCACAAAATATATTTGGCCTTGAGGGCTGAAAGAAAAGCAAAGCAGGCTAGATGCAGCTTGATGAAGACAGCACACATTAAAATAAGAGATATTTATCGTAATGAAGTAAAGAAAGTTCATGACATCACCACAGCAATCTGCTACTTACAAGCAGACAGCAGTGACCTCTTTGAAGAATCCTGATGTTTACATACCAATGTTAATCTTTTCAGTATCACATCTTAGTTCTATGATAAAGAAAATTTCTCAGATTAGATAGCAAAAGCCTGCAGCCATCAGCCTGATTTGTAAAAATATTAAAGTGTAACTGCCACATGCACACTTGACAGGATTTGTCCATGTCTTAAGAAATGACTCAGTAATGTATCTGAGTATCTCTGTTCATATGTGGATCAGTCATAAAATTGAAACAGAAAACATGTTGTGAATCTGTATTAGATACGCCGAAACTGTTTTTAGTATCACTGCAGGTTTACCCTGCAGACACACTTTTCTAAACTGCTTTGGCTGCAGTGCAGCTTGGATAACTATACCACATTGCCTAGAACAGTCTTAGAAGAGGCTTCTGGGAGATTTTTGTTAGAGTAATAGTTCTGCAGCTACAGTAGGCTGCAAACACTGCTGAAGTATAAATATCAATTTTGAGATGCCAGTAGTTGGTCTCCAGCCCTTCCCTCAGTTTCACTTGAGTTGTCACTACCTTGGCTGCCTCAAAGTAACATCATGGTTATCTGCTGAGGCAGTAAGAAGGAAAAGCTCTCCCAGCTGTTGAAAATTCTGAATAAAAATAATTCAGGAACCCATTTGACAACGCTGGTGAAGAAGTAAAAAACCTGAGAATTAGCGCCCGAGCTAGAGTGTTACACCAAAAATGGGGGCACTTGTGAAACATTAAATGAAACAAAACACATTCATGAGAAAGTAGTTTGCTCCAGCTTAAAGATACCAGAATAGGAATTGCAGGCATGCAAGGTAAAAGGCTTGACAGATGTCCTCATTCATTAAAATCCTGAGTTGGCAGAGGGAGGAGCAGTTTCATCTCACCCTACAGCCATCAAGTAAACATTCAGTTTAGGCTGAACAGGTTCTCAGACTTGTGGAAAGCCCTATCTACTCTACTTAAAACACAGACAAACCAGTTCAAGTACTTCTATACGAATATGAAGTAAGCAATCTGGGAGGTTAAACCAGTTCTTAAGAACAGGCAGCTTCTTTGGCGTAATGGAAAAGACTAGCCATCCCAGGTATGCATAAATTGTAATTAAGACAGTTCTATTCTCCCATCTAAATGAACAGTTTCCCAAGGATCATCACAAAACTTGAGGGAAAGCCAGCCAAAAAAAGAGCATCTTGTTCATACAACCAGTTTCATTGAGGACTAAAAAACTTCATTAGTACTTTTGTAATTTTCATGTACCTCGGAATAAACTGAAACAACCTTTCTTCATTTTTCTTATTTGGTCTGTTTCAAAGCCACATTCGCACAAAAATACTAAAATTGTAAAAATGACCTGTAATTCCACACATTCATTTAAGAAACGCACTGACTTTCTAATGCTGTTTGAGAAGAATTTACTAATGTTTCTGCTAACAAAAAAGATGCAGCTAGTTTCTTGATCATCTCAATATCTATGGGTGTGTGAAGGTTAAAAACGTAAAGCAATCTGCATGGGCCATTATTACAGATAGGATAAGACTCGATAAGTACAGTTTCAGGACTAAAGATTATAAATAGCAACTACTGCTCAAACATGACTATGTGACTGAGCAGGAATTCCTACAGATGGTCAATGCCATAAGACTTTTTGTTGCCGCAGTTTCTCTCTCTAATTTCCATTTTTATTTCTACTTGTTCATGACAGCTTTTTGAGCTAATTTTTTCAATGGTTTAGCTTTTTTTAAGGAAGGGCAAATTATTTTCAAGGGTAATAGTAAAGTTTGCCACCCCACAAATCAATTGCCTCAACTATCAAACTCAAATTTTGTTTAGTTTAATGCAAGACAATTAGTGGAGATTTTCACTAACACTGAATAGACTTCATAGAGACACACTTGTCCTCTTCATCTCCACAAACAAGAACAAATGACTTATTTTTTTTCTATCAAGACTAATCCACCTTTCCCCACATCTGAACAGATGCAAAAGTTGATAAAACAATCCTTTCTAACATACGCAAACCAGTAGTTTGTACTATATTAGACTCTGCAAAGAATTCTTTTGGGGAACAGTGAAGAAGCCATTGCCTTCTGACTGCATTTTGTGATTTCCCTTACCACCCAGCAAACACCTTAAGAAGTTATAGAAACAATATCATTGAAATATTAACACCTCAAAATCCAGCTTGAACAGCATACTTAAGTAACAGAATGCCAGAGTATTTTTCATTTTTAAATCTTTCCAGATTTGGCACAGCATTTTGCACTTCACTAAAATAGTCTCAAGTCATTAACAATTTTGGTAAACCTGCTATTGGATAATGCAAAGGATCAACAGTTCAAATTACTCAACAGTCCAATACTAGTGACCTTCCAGTACCTAAAGGGTACTTACAAGAAGGCTGGAGAGGGCCTGTTTGCAAAGGCCTGGAGTGAAAGGACAAGGGGCAATGGTTTTAAATTGGAGAGGAGTAGATTTAAATTGGACATTAGAAAGAAGTTCCTCACCACGAGGGTGGTGGAACACTGGAACAGGTTGCCCAGGGAGGTAGTTGAGGCCCCATCCCTAGAGGCATTCATGGTGAGGCTTGACAGGACTTTGGGCAACCTGATCTAGTTAGGTATGTCCCTGCCCACTGCAGGGGTGGTTGGACTAGATGACCTCCAGAGGTCCCTTCCAACCCAAACCATTCTATGATTCTATACCATACAAGTGAAAATCCAGTCTCCACCATTCTGCAGCAGCTTACATGTTTTGAGTACAGTTGTCTCACACATATAAGAAAGAGCTAATCTGCTGGTTACTTGGAAATCTGTGGACTTACAAACACACTGGGATCATGATCATTTGCTAGGTAGGCTTTCAAGTATATGCTTCTCTCATTGGCACAACTGCTTTACTGCCAAAAAGCACAAGAGAAGCACTTCTAAAAGAGCTGACATGAGAACACATAGAAACTGGCTTCTTATAGCAACAGATCTTTCATCACCCCCCTCTTTCATCACCCTCCAATAAAGCTTCCTCTTTCTTCTAGCCTTGAGCCTTTTGCTCAGCCTTTCTTTGCCAGGATTCACACACACTGACTTCCTCGGTGTGTAAGGTAAAAGAACACCTACTCCCAACACCTGAAAGAGGAACCGTGGGAAGCCGTAACAAAGATGTAAAGATTGGCACGAATGTGACAGAAAGAGAAACTAGGAAGAAGCACTGTGGCACACTCTTCCTAAACCACCTTCTGTACTTTTCAGACCACCTGCTCACCTCTAACAATGACTGAATTTCCCTTGCCCATTCCATTTTGACTTTCACAGAGGAACTTCATTCCTCAGTAACTTATCACCATCACAGCCTTAGCCAGCTCTGGCCTTGCACACTCTAAACACCTGAAAGAGAAAATACATTTCTCTTCAAAAATCAGTTGTACTTCCAGAATTTCATATAGTGGGTATTTCCTTGGCAATTGTGCTAACAGAAAGAAAATTAAAAAAAACAAACAAACAAACAAACAAAACCAAATCTAGTGTTTCCAAAAAGCTAACCAACAAATGAGCTGCTAGATAAATGTTTCATGGCTATATTAAAGTCACCACTCAAGTCACAGTAGTGAAAACCCAGTTTCAATGTTCACCACATTTTGGCAGCTCTGTGAATGACAGCACAACCTGAACCGGTTTATGTATCATGCTCTGAACATTCAAATGAGAAATGGTAATTCTTAGGTTGATACTGTATTATCTTCGACTTCACAGGCGAATTTTATCTCTCCAGGCTCAAGCACTACTGAGAAATAAATACTGATAAAGAAACAGACAAAAAGAAAGCTTCTGGTCAGAAAGACATTCATGCGTGGTGACAGTTTAGAAATATGCGGCACTGACAGACCAGAGTCACGACAGGAAGGGCGCTGGTCGTCAGGGAAAGATCAAAGCTACGGGCACCCCCTTGCCCGCCGAGCCTGGACACGGCTCGTGTGGTGGCGGGGGGCGCACCTGGACGTGCTCCCTCTCGTCGCGGAGGCGCAGGCCCTGGCCGCCGTGCCTTGCCGGTCGTGGTGCCGCAGGCCGCCAGTTTCTTTGTTTCCCCGAAGTAAGCTAAGGCGGCGGAGGGCCAGCCTCGAGCAGTCCCCAAGTTGCCTGCTCCGCCGCGGCTACACAAAGCAGGGCAGGCCCGCCAGGGCCCCGCTGACCCGAGCTAGGCTGTAACCCGCCTGAGCGCCAGGGTGCGGCCGGGCAGGAGCTGGGGAGGCGGGGCGAGGCGCCCCTCTCCCGCTGGAGCAGGGCCGCGGCGGGAGTACAGGGAGCCACGTCCCTGCCAGGCGGCTCAGCTCCAGGCAGGGGCTTAGCGGTCGCGACACTCACCCAGGTGAGGAGGCTCTCCCCGAGCTCGGCCCGTTCCAGGCTCTCTACGTTGAACATGGCGGGGCGCGGCTAACACGACTAAGGGCCGTGGCCGGGTCGGGTCGGTACCGCCGGCGCCCCCTCCCGCCCTGTTCCAGGCCTAGCCGTGGCGTCAACGCGTCAGAGAGACCTGACAGGCACCGCCTGCATGCGCCTGCGCAGTGAAGCCGCTACGCGAGGGCGGAGGAGACGTGAGTAGCGCCGCCACGCTAGCAGGGGGCGGAGTCGTGGTCGGTGGTGAGCCCTGCGCATCGGGAGAGGAGGTACAACCGCGGGGGGCCGCACCTCTCAGTGCGTCTGTGAGAAGAAGGGGCTGCGGTCCTATCCGACCCGACCTGGCTAGTGCTCTGGTCTCTTCTCACTCTTATAACTGAAGGGAGGGTAGGAGGTGTTGGCTTTCAGGGTGTGAGAGTGGTGCTGTGATCGTTAGTTGCGTAGTTCGTGTCTTTTTTCGGTTCAGCTTGGTCCAGTGTGGCGCGGTGGTGTTTAATCCCGCTACCGGAGGTAGTAGCGAGGGCCATCCGTGAGGTGCGGCATTGTGCAGTCCACTCTGCTGGAGGCCGCAGAGTCTGTTATAAGCGTTAACTCCTTTTCCCCGGCTATGTGCGCGTTCAGCTGTCGCCGCGCAGGCCGGTGGCGGTAGAAGCTGTTTGGGAAGGTCTGTGGAGTGCCGAGAAGGACCTGCTGCAGCATCCTGAGCCCGCGCTGTCCCTGGCTTTTGGAGCGTTGGCTTGTGAGGACGCTGCGCCCGCAGACATTATTTTGCTAGTAAGTAATATGACGTGGCTTGTGGAAGAAGGAGCCCCTACAAGGTTCTCCTCTCTTTTTGGAATAGAAAATGACATTAATTTCCTCTCAGCAAAACTCTGCTGTGGTAAAAATTAATTAATGTTAAATAAAAGTTTCCTACTTAGCATTAGCTGCAGTGAAATCAGATTTTAATCCTGAAAACAAGCAGTATGTATCATAGCCACAGTGGCTCTTCATCTTTACTGCCCCAGCCAGAGTAGCTCTCCATCATTGTGCCTGAAGAGTTTAAGATACTCATTTTCAGTAGTCCATTGAATTTTGGCCTGTCCAGACCTTGACATTAGAATGTTGGGTGCAATTATAAGCTGTAGAGTTCCTTATCAGTTAGCAACTGGCCTGATGTGTGATAACAGAGTAGCAAGCACAGTGGATTTGTAATAGCTGAGGGTTTGATAAACAACCAAGAAAGGAAGATTTAGTCATCTAGTAACTGTCATTTTGTTCCTGTGTTTTCACAGCTCTTCCATTAAAAGAGTTAGTAGCATGGACAAAATCTGAGTGTTCTTTTGTGTCAACCAGTTTTGAATTTAAAGTGTATTGTAAAAGCTATGGAAATTCTCAGATTTTCCAAGTAAAGTGCCTTCTCAGTGATCTCATTCTGTAATCTGCTGTTCGCTTTTTGGAGTTACATTTGGTCTCTCTGTGTAAAGATAGCTTTCACTTTCAGGAATAAGTTAAAAAGTCCTAGAAAGCTATGTAAGATGTGCAACTATAACTTGCCATTCCAAGTTTTAATGTGTACTTTAATCTATATGCTTGGTACTTTTGACAAAAGTATTCACACGTGTATTAAAGTGTTTATGGTTTTCTGCCACATCCTCCTTTATGCACCAATTTTCCGCTCTGCTTTGTCTGTTGTTGCGCTGTGTAGTTTGTTTTGTATTTTGTTGATGCAAACAGTCATGCTTTTTGTCTTGCTGTCTATTTTAGATGTGGGGTTGTGAACAGAAGCATTGTTTTTTATAATAAAGAATTCTTGGCACTTTCCTTAAAAGATTTAAACCCTTTTCATTCTTAGCCGAAGTATTACTATATGTCAGTAAACATTTATTGCAATTAAGTGTCATTGTTTCCTTTCTCTTCCTGTCTGATCAGAAAAGTTAGATATACAAACTGAAAGCACTGGCAGGCTCTTTTTTATGTTTCTGTAAATATATGAATTCATATCCACTTTTTTTTTTTTTAAGAACTCTATACCTTTCAGTATGTCTTAGCTTTATAAAGCAGTGGAAGAATTTGTTATGCGTTGTTTTACACAGGTTATGCATTACACAGACAGACTGATATTCCAAACATTAATACTATACAAACCATTAAATTTATTTTGCTTCAAGCCATCACCATAGTTTCAGGCTCATGAGAAAAATGATTAGGAGATTTTTTTTTTTTCCTAGTAGAATCGTATATTAACTTGGGATTATTTCTTCTGACAGAATTGCATCTGGAGTTTGCATCTGTAGTATTTTTAGCTTGCAAAGCATGATTTCACCAGAGAAGACAGAATAACAACCTTTTTTTCCCCCTCTTTAGGAAGAAATGTGCCTCAGAGACCACTGACCTTGCAGAGACTGCTTTACCAGGCAATTGCCCCAGTTGGTCATTTCTTAAGGTACGAAGATGAGAGAGGTCTCAGTTAGAATTTGTTTTTATTGTGGAAGTTTTATGGCTATTTTATGGCTATTTTTCTCTTAAATGAAAGACAACCACTGAATTGATGCCTTAAATATTTCAGTGTAAGATAATACGCACACAGGGTGTGGTTTACAGAATAAACATGCTCCATTTGAGTGTGCTTAAATTCTTTCAGGTTGATTTCTGTTATCTAAAAGAGGTCACTCTTAATAGGAACCTGCTGATATAATTGGAAACATTTTTTTTTGTTGTTCCTTTTACAATGAAAGAAATTTTTGAGGAGCTAAAGCGTTTTTGGTCTTAAAAATTGGAACTCAATAATATTTTACTAGTTGGAGAGGAATTAGCTTATCCTAGAAAACACATGATCTCTACAAATTGAGCAGCACTTTCAAGGAGGAGGGTAATGCTTTAGGTAATAAAAGACAATAGGTGAAAAGTATTGCAGGTTCTGACCTGCACCCTGACCCACCACCAGTCTTAATTTTATCATTTTTTCAGTCATTGAGGCTGGTTGCCAATACTGAATCAAGAAGAAATAGTAGTCAAAATAAAAATGAAGTAAAATCAACAAAGAATGGGGAAAACAAAAAAAAACCCCACAGTTGTTCTCATTTAGTTCACTCCCACCCCATCCATGAAAGGATTCATAGTTACCCAAAATATCTTGCAGATGTTGAGCTTGTACCATGCTCTCAGAGTCAATAAAATGTTGCTTTTGGTTACTAATTTGTATCCCACCACTGTGTTGCATGTATTGTCTCTTTTACTTTTCAGATGTGAGAAGAGCCTCGTATTTCTTTTTCACTATGTGTGTATTCCTTTGGTAGTGGGTCCTTAAATCTCTGTGGGTTTGAGAGTATATTGACATATATTAACATTTCTGATTAACTTGGAAAAGTTTAAATCCTGAAAACTATGGGGATATTATGACTTTGGATAGCTAGCAACAGGTTTTTAATATATCATGGCAAACACTGGTTTGTTTTTCTTTACTAGTCATAGCTTGAAAGTCTTCATAATACTTTTCAAATCTGAAAAATTAAATAATAAATCCACACTAGTGTATGTCCTCGTGCCCTCACATTTCAATGTGATCTGTATGAGTGTCTAATAATAAAAGGTGTTGTAATTGCTCCTTATGGTTCTCCTTTTTATTTTTGTAACATACATGCTTTGCTCATGTTTAACCATAGAGGGAGAAATGTAACTTCTAAGGCCTGTAGATTCTTACTTGAAATGTAAGTAAATAAGTGTTGCTTTCTGTCAGTGATCACTCTGAGAAAAACTGACAATAAACAAGGTGATTTTCTGTTCAGATGGTTTGTATGGGATGGTTTATACAAACAGAACTGCATGATTTTGCAAATATGCAAATACTCAATTTGTGAGCATTTCATAGACATTCAGTAGCTATCAGGAAATCCTCATGCAAGCCCATTAGGATTACAAGACTTGCTGAATTTTCAGACTTTGCAAATGATACTTTTAATGTTCTGAAATGAGTTGTGTAAATTTCGATATTAATGTATTGTTAGTTGTGGCTTGGTCTTCAGCTCTTAATTGCAACACAGGGTGGTGTTATGTTTTAACTTAAGAAAGCTTTTCTTGTTAAATGGCTAAAAAGAGAAAAAAATTGTAAGTATAATCAAAAATCAGTTCTCAAAATTTAAACTACTTTTAATTACTGCCTTTTTTCCTCCCCTGAAATCATTCTGTTGATTTGATACTTTTCTTAGAGAGCTAGTGTAGACAGGAATAATTTCTTAAACAAAAGAATAGAAGCACAGCATAAAAAAATCAAACCTTCTTTGTAATTATAAAAAAGGAACAAAAGTACTATAAATCTACAGAGAAGAATGAACAGCTCTAAAAATATTTAATATCTGAAAACCCTGTGGTGTACAACATTGATGTGAAAAAGATTATATGATCAAAAGGTTGCTGAAATACTGTTAATTTTGCATAACCAGACAAATGTAATGGATCAACATGAAAATGTTGAATTTCATACAAAGCTCATAAAGTTACTGATAAAAGCCGTTAAATTATTACTAGTTCTACTAGGAGAAATTATGATAAATTGTCTGTGATCATCTGGTTCTAGAAGTCTTCTCTGACATACACTTAGTCCCTGTCAGTGCTGATTGTCTCTGAAGACTGAAATGTCTTCATTACATCATTTAAGAATTAAATCTCCTATAGCCTGCGTATTAATTGTACCAGCTGAAAGAACACCACTGCTAAATACATGCACTGGGAGCAAGAGTCTATAGCAGCTATTTTAGTACTGTCCGCATTCAAACCACTGCAGATGTGTTCATTGGCTGTTGTGGTTGCACTTGAAGAAACGTGAACTGCAAACTTGCAGTTCTAAATACTTTAAAAATATTCAAAATAGACCTGACATCAGAAAACTCCTTCCTCCTTCAGTGAGACAATTTCAAATAGTGTATTTTAGCAGGATTCATCTTACAGCCACTGTTTTTTTACATGCTGTCCTGGTTTGGGCTGGAGTGGAACTGATTCTGCTAAGGTGGTCTTGCTTCTAGCCAACACTTCTTCAAAGTGACTGCGTTTTCTGAAGCTGGTAGTATATTTTTCAGAAACAGTGCCAGCTTCT
>VWZO01013214.1:0-44343 GCA_013396975.1 Bucco capensis
CCAAACCATTCTAGGATTCTATGATCAGGCAGCCCTTGTTATTATACAAGTCTTCATATTCCCATGTGAATGAGATCAGCTTAGAGGGAAATGCCCTTTTGCACCTCTAGTAAGAAGGTAAAGAACAAGAAACAGGAGAAAGCCCATCTAGAAAGGACTCCCTCCAAAATATGATGTGTTAGCATAACAACGTTATTAAATGTGTATATTGGATACACAATGCAGCAGGTAGGAAGAGATGCCTCATGCCTCTTTCTTTCAAGGTGTATGATTAATTCACAGAACAACCACTAAAAGCATGTTTCATATGTGACTGTCCACACACAGAACTAAAATATGTAGAACACTGAGTTAGCTGCCACATGCCAGCTCCACTGCATCTCCCCAAAGCAGACCTGCCCATATCCTCCACATATTGCTGCACAGTCAACCAACAGCTTAATCAGTGTAGTAGAATTGTCAGCACACGCTACAACCCACTCAAATGTGACCACACCAGTTGCAACATGATGGTGAACTTCAACTAAAATAACATGCTGCTAGCTTTAAGGAGCTCAACTCCCAGCAGCTCCAAACAGGCTGGAAAGCAGACAGGCTGTCCCAAGACACCCCCTCCAGAGGCACAGAAATATGCAGTCATACTACTTACTTCAGGGATCTTTAAGGATTTACTCATACAGTAACCTAGAGGTCAAAAAGACAAGAAATTGTTGATAGCAGAGAGGGACAGTCACAGCCTCAGGGCTAATGGATAATGAGGATTAGCAATGCATGTCCCTATGCCTATTATCTAGGAGCTGAATAACACTAGCGTGCATGATATGATCCCAAATGTATTTACTCTTCCACTTCTCAGCTTCATTTCTCCTCTAGTTTCCCCTCTGCTATGTGCCAGTTACATCTTTTTAGTCTCTACATTGTGCATATCTCTAAGGCTATTCTCATTCTTTTTCTGATGGTGCATGTCCAACAACTCTGTTGGAAAATCTTCAAGAGGTAGGATGTGAAAAAAACCTTTTTCTTTTCTATAGTAAAATTTTTCGAGGGCTATATCATCTTTTTTCATTTCTTACAATAACTCTTATTTTGAAACACTGTCTTATTAAAGAAAAAAAACACCTGTTTCACACTGTTTGCCGCAAAACTGATTAAAATCTCATATTTTTTGTTCTACTTAGATGTTCTATTTTCATTTATATGACAAGATGACTTGGAGCAACCTCTTTTCATTGACCTGACATCAGATATTTTTTTAAGTGACATCTGTTCCAGCTAAAGCCTTGAGGAATTCCAAACCATGAAGTTCTCTCCTGTAAACACAGGACTGTGATGTCAGCAGCACACACAGCAACAATCATATGTGTAGTAGTTTTTGACAACAGCCATTCACTCTACCTCATTTGATACACCAAACTCAACAACATATGTACATTTTCCTCATTCTTGTAGCACGTGTGAACTCTTCAGCTGCAACTACTTACTATGCTGACACTAAACAAATCATACAGCTATATACTGAAGTGCTTTTCTTGTGAAATATTCCTTGATGCACTGCTATCATTATTTGCTTTTACATAGTTTCATAAGATGTGTAAAAGCCTCTCTCAGATGAACACTGATATAACTTGAGTGCCTTTTTCTATTAAAAAAGTTCTTAAAGTATCCTTTTTTTTACTCTTGGTACTATATTAGCAGCTGAAATGTGGTTTTCCCTCTGAGATTCAGCATGTCATGTGTAGTTACCTGAAGTGGTGTTCTCAATTTGCTATACACAAAAAGAGATATACAAATGCAGTCCTCTAGTCTCATTTTATATGACAGGTTTCAGTCATGTGGGAGATGCCTACCACAAAACTGTATTTATTATAAATCTATATTAAAAGCCTGTCCTATATGAGTACATGGATTGGAAAATAGGTTTCCTAAACACATCTACAAATACACAGTCCAATCCATATTCCTTACCCTAATACAGATCTAATTAAAAATGTTCACAAAATTCTTAAGTGTTTGCTGCCTTTCAGTTTCTCCTGCTCAGGTTCTTCCTTCCCAGAGGACTGGTTGTTTTAAAAACAAATCTAACTATGAGTCTCATTTTACCTAGAAAGTCTCCAGATAAGCACAAGATGAAATCACACTTCTTTTTTTTTCCATCAAAGCCATATCTTTATATTTTTGACATTGGTTTTGGTTTTTTTTAAATTAAAGGGGGAATCTGTAAATCTCTAAAACTGGAAAGGATTGATTGCAGCTCTGTCTGGGAAAGGCCATGGTTTAAGGCAAAGCTTAGAGCTCTGGAGAAGGACATGTGGGCTCCCAGCTCACACCACATGTGAGGGACATTGCAGTGTGCCCTGCAAAGGGCTCATTTCCCTGGGCAGCCTGATTCTGGAACAGGTCAGTTCTGTTAAGCCATCATTTGCATGGACATCAGCAAGGGAGGAAAAGGGAAAATGTGTCATTTTCCACCACACCCCACCACTTCCAAATTTAGAAGTGAGGCATGGTCTGTGGAAAAAAGTCATTCCTTCACTCAACACTCTTTGACTCTTTTCTGTCATTAGACCATCATGGCTACAGCAATATGACAGTTCTTAGAGGCTTAGAAAGAGCAAGAGTTTAATTAAGGCTAATGGCATCCTGGGCTGCAGCAAGAGANTATTCAGTGAGGGGATCTTCTGGGGTGTTGCAGTGTATTCAGAAAGACTTTTTTTAGATTAATTTGAGCAATGCACAGGATTCCCTTTGAGGGGCACACTACTCTGTTGAATTGATGCAGATCTCTTGTCTCCAAGGTAAGAAGCACATTTGCATGTGCTGACAAGAACCCACGTGGAAGCCCAGAGTTGCTCAGGGCTTTCTTGACATGTTTGCATAATTGTGGTTTTTCAGACCAAAAGCGGAAGGTAAACTTCATTCATGCCTGACCTGGTGGCCTTCACAGCTGGAACATGTTGGGAATCACTTCTGGCATGGAAAAGGTTAATTGTCTCCTACTGTGAGGTAGGAGTCTAGAAAAGGATACCACATTTGGTGGGAATTATAGTAAATGAGGTTTTCTTTATAGCACTGCTCATTCTCAACATGTTGAAAGGGCATTAGTTCACAGTCACTTTCTCTGGAATTATCAAATCTGCTCAGGAAGCCTTCATTAGGATATTAAACAAGACTTAATAAGTGAAAGTGATTTGCATCGCTGATAATCGTGCACATTAATCAAGCAAGCTTCTGTCTCTCCCTCTGCAATATGTTTCATGTTCCATTGTAAAGCCTCTTTAATTCTGTAGGGCTTCTTAAAAGGGAAATGTTACATTTAGAAAGCCATTTTTAAAATTATTTACTTAGCAAAGATCACTATAAATAATGTTCAACTCACTCCTCAGCTTTAACCATCAATATAATTAATACTGAGGGTGTTGTATCAGGGATATGGACCAGATGTGTTCCCATTTATCAGATATAGATTGCACTTACTCTAATAAATGTGTTTTCATTCCGAGTAACTTCTGAAACCAAATAACTACATGTGGCACTTTAATCTGAAGTCACAATTTTAGGCTAAGGCATTTATTTCTCATGCCATGAGGAACCATTCAGGCTTTCACTATATCATCCCACATGGTAGAGCCACATCACAGTTCTTAACGAAATTGTGTGGCAAATATCTCCTGCTGTCCAGTAATTCCAACGTAGCTTTGCATCATGTACTCTTAAGGGGTGACAGCACTCCAGCAGAGCACAGCCAACTAGTACAATGTCATTAATATCTAAGCACTTCTCCACATCTTCCTTCTCAGGATCCTATAATGTGTGTAAATAGATTTAATTTTCAGAACCCCCCATGAGATGTGCCTTTTGTGCACAGGCAAACTGACACTTGGGATAAAAAGTTTTCCCTACACCAGACCCTCAAAAAGTCTTACTCTGCGGCTCTTGCTGCTAGCCTGCCCTATGCCAGTGTTGACTGCCTCCTCTAGCAGGACCCTGCAAACACCAGAAGGGCTCTATACACTCACAAATGCCACTTGGATACTCCACAGTCATGGGAATCTTTCTAACAAGTAAAACAATATTGATATTGTTCCTCACCAAACATCTCACCAAGGATAGCCTTAAGGAACATCTTGCCACAAGAACCATTCACAGCCATTGTGAAATATGTGGCCAAAGGAAAGCCTAAATATTGTTTGTAATGCACCAAGAAGACCTGTGAATGTGGCTATGGTCTGTAAAAATACAAAAGTGACCAACACTGTAGTCTAAGTAAGGAATAATGTTGGTATCAGGATGAAGAACTGAAGCAGAGCATCTAGACAAGCTCACCCATGGGGGTGACCTCTCGGCCAGCAAAATGAGATAGAACAAGGAGGTGCTTATACCTTTATTTAGGTATTCAGATCAGAGCCTGAGCAACTACAACTTTGTTTGGCTACTTCTGATACATCCATGATTCTGTTTCTGAAGAAGAGAGGTAGAAATTACTGGTGGCAATGAAAGGTCCACTTTTCCTACACGTCCAATGATTAAGTCCACTCCGTGGGAGGAGTAGTTATTGTTTCTTCTTACTTGCTGCATGGACTTTTTGCAGTTGTCCTTACTGCACTTCATGAAATTTACATTCTCCCAAGAAATAAAAACATCATTTAAGAAGCCATCACTAAAATTAAGACCGTAAGAGTATTTATGGCTTTTAAGAAAATGCTGTTTGCTGGAGATCTTGTTTGCATTCACTCAGGCTGAGCACATAGCTTAAATGGAGCTAGAGATGATGTTTCTATAAAGTTGTGGAGACTCAATTCATTCTAATGGCCTGAAACATGAATTATGTGCCCTGCTTCGCTGCCTTCATGGTTCAGTATGCTGCTATTACTCAGATGGAACCATTCATCTGAAGAGAGAAAGGTGTTATTCCTTGCTTACTGCTGATTTCCTTTTTTTGTCTCTATACATATGCTTGTGTGTGGTGTTTTCCAGATACCAGGTGTTAAACTTCATAGATATATCTGAACAGTATTCTCTGTTTTCTAGAGTATATTTGAGAAGATCAACATCCAGTAACTCTTTTCTGTTTTCAATATCAAGTTTTATGGTTGAACCATTCATGTGGGTGAGAAACTGTGCCTCTAAGCTTTGAAATCAGTTATGTGGATTCACTCTGATGATAACTAAATGGGAAAAATATTTCAGTGGCATTAACAAGAGCACAAATGCAACCATATTTTTTCCTAACTGCTGTACAAAAGTTTTAAAATTTCAAAACAGAAGCATAAAGTTTCAGCTTCCAAATCAAGGCTTTAATGTTTAAATGGATGTGACTATTTCTTTTTCAAGTATGCTGGGATTTGCACTGGAGGTCAGTGCAGCAGGCTTGCCTGAACATGGTCCATTACCCTCTGCAGCAGCAGCAAACATGGAAGAAAGGGACCCCCTTCATTATCACACACTAGAAAAACTCTGGCAGAGGCTGCAAGAAGGTAACGAGTATATCTACAGTGAACAAATATGGTGCTGTACTAAGATATCCAAACTAGCTCTAATTGACAAACTGCAGTTTCTCTACATGACATTGCAGTGTGCCCTGCAAACATAGCTTAATTGTACCTCTACGATGGTATGTTCCTGGGAGTTCTGGGTTAAGTTAGCTTCACGGCCAAGACTCCCTCCATCTACCTCTGACAACTGGAAGATTGGAGATAACACTAATGATATCCCTCTATTCCAATTTACTGTTGCCAACTGTATCAGTCTTAAAGCCCCTACTCCCGGGATCATACAATTTGCTGAGAATCTCTACTCTCATTTAATAATAAAAAGGTAATTTCCATCAATGATGCAGAGGAAAGCTTGGAAGCATGACCAGAATATGTCCTAAAACCTCTCCTCTCCTGCCAAAAAACCCCTCAGAGGAAACAAAAGGAGACTAAAAGGTATTCTTTTTAATCTTCCAATATTTAAGTGAACGACATAATTCTCTGTGCTGCAGCATCTTATGATTTTCGTGCACTCAGAAGTATTACTAATGCAGCCTAAAACAGATATCTGTGAAAAGACAACCCTAAATAGCACAGGGAAGAGGAACATCAAGTCTTCAAAATAGCATAGCAGGGCTGGGAAGGAAGGGAGGGGGAATGGACACACATGCTTTATCGTACAACTAAGCAAAACAGGCCCTAGGTGTTTATCTGTTCAGAGGCCAAGTGGCACATAATGACTGTTGCCCATATACATCAATTTGCTTTCCTCCAAAATAAGGTGGCTGCATTCAAATTGCCTACTGGAACTAGTCCCTGGCTAATGCTGGAGAACTGTGGCACTGTCCGGGTGACTGCCAGTGGCTGTCAGCTAAAACCATGCCAGGAAGCCTGCTGACAGTTGAACAATATATAGTCCCATACAAGTGCTCAAGCCTGTGCCCAGATCCATTTTATTTACTGCTACAAGCTCCTGGTATAGTAAAAAGAGAGGGCTTCAGAGCTGCAGCTTGGAGTAGCTAGGGAATGGGGTACATACAGAAGCTCTGACTCAGTGGTAGGCCTGAGGGGGCTGGAGGGTGATGGAAAGGGGAAGAGAAGCACAAAGTGAGGGAATGTCTGCCAGGTGAGAAAAGGATGGCATGAGGACCCAGAGGGCAGCAAATTGTCCAACTCTGTTGACGCTGAACTTGAATGATTTCCTGAACAGAAAAGGGTAACTGCCCCTTTCTTTTGGCTGTTAAATGCTACTATGGAGCTTCTCTTTCCCAGAGCCACCTCTCTATCTTAGTGCTTGCAGAAGATTCCTGATAAAAGTAAGCCTTACCAAGCCAGGCTGGCATGTTATCCTGAAAGAACTCCATACGAAGTTTTAGTTTAATCTTTATACGCTACCTTGAAAGATCAGGCAAGATGATACTAACTAACTGCTTTCAGGAAAAACAAACAAACAAAACAAAATAAAACACAAACACACAACAACTCCAGGAAAAACAAACAAACCAAAATAAAACACAAACACACAACAACTCCAGGAAAAACAAACAAACAAAACAAAATAAAACACAAACACACAACAACTCATGTAGAATAGGATTGTTGATTTAGACTTAACTGGAGCAAAAGGCTTGTTTATGTAATTTCTTAAACTGCTAAAATTCATGAGTAATATTGGTGTCAAATACAGTTCTGTATGATTTTAGAATGGAGGAATACATCCAAGTACAAGGCCAGATTCTACCTCCATTGCCTCTGACTTACATTTTCACTCCCTTAGAAAAAGATTACACATTTGAGACAAATACTTAACTCCAGTTTAGAGGCAAACTTGGATGTGAATTTTTTGGGCAGCTGCTCTCACAACCTGAGTCCAAGTTCAGGAAACTTTTTTTATAACTATAGGGCACAAACACAGAGGGACCTAGTCACAAACATTTTTATTTAGTGGAACAAATAAAGTAGAAAGTTCTGGCCTTTGAGGCACAGGAGAAAGCAAGAAGGTTGACTGAGCTGACATAATCAAAGCATCTAGACTCTGCCAGAAGCCTTGGATATCACCTGTTTGTACCTGTGAGTTCCAGAAGGTCAGCCCCACCCTGCAGTAATTGCTTTCAGAAATGATAACAAGCCTGCAGAAGTACTTCTCATCGAACATGAGTCTGATTCTGGTGATCATGATGTAGAAATAATGAGTGGAAATCCTTTTAAGGTTTTGTGCAAGCATTGCCATGGATTATCCCAGCCACCAGCTTTCTAGTTGTTCTGCATTAATCGATCAGTAATCTGTGTTTGGTGGCCCAGTTGCAGCCAGATCTGCTCCCACAAACTGACTTCTCTCTGAAACACCACTCTGCTCCCCAGAGGCACCCTCTGGAACCTACAGTAGGCAATAGCTCTTTGCTAATTTCTCTAATGATGTGCCAGTGGTACTAAGATACTTGCCTTCTTGCTGGAAGCACTTGGATAACCTGTCAGTGTCTGTTATGTTACCATGTCATATCCTATTTTGTGTGACACTGCCTCCAGGGCTGCATGTATGGAGTTTCATGAGCCCTTTCCCAGTGGTCAGAGGGGAGATGTTTGGAGCAATAGTAGTTTTTGCAACTTCTGGAGTAATAAACATTTTGTGATTTAAAATAATAAAACTAACCTCTAACAGAGACTTTGCTGTTGGCCTGATGTGTGGTGCATGATGAAAAGGACAAGAAATGTGCCTGCTGTCCTTCACAATAAACTACCAAAAGGATCCAGCAGCCACATAGAACTGGATTCTGACAGAGTGATCAACTAACTCATTTGTACTTGTATTTCCTGTCATTTGCCTTGTGATCTGCTTAGTAATATCTTCTTGGTGAACCTGACATTACATCCTAAATCTACAGCTCTTTGTGGTTTTTTGCAGCATTACCATTCTCACATGCTGCAATCTCAGCGTTGGTGCTGAAAAGTACTCAAGTAAGAGAAAAACACAGATTAGCTGATTAATATAAATTAGCAAACAACCAAAGTAACTTAATTAATAGCAATGAGACTTTATCATAAAGACAGTAAATAAAAGGAGAATCATTGTAATCAATTCTTCAAAGTAGGATTTACTGTACCCTAGTACAATAGCAACTGCATCTTTCTTCTGGTTGGAGATGGACTATGTACAGAGAGGAATAGAGAAGATGAGAGATGAAGGAAGAAAGAAAAACTGATGTTTCATGTTGGCTTTCTATTTTGATCTACCTGGATGATACATATTGTTCAAGAAAAGCAGAAATACCAGTAAAGACTAGACAGGAATTACCAAAATTGTGGGAGGCCAGAGTTTGAACCACTTTCACACATAACAAAAAAACCCACCCTTAAGACCTTTTATAGATTGGTATTATTTTATCCACTTTTAGAAGAAAGCCAATCACAGTTATATCCTTAAGAGGTGAAGACAATCTAGAGTATATTCAGGCTGCAAAATGCCTGTGAGTGTAACAGAGCCAAAGATGCAATAAATGCCAAAATCCTTGCTCTGACAAATAATTTACACTTTTCCTCAAAGTGAAGAAGAATGATTTTTCTGTGTAATGTTACCCTTTCAGGCTACATAAGCTCTTATTGGCCAAGAACTTAGTTGTTCAAGCCTGAAGCCTATTACTAGGCTCCAGGATGTCACATTGCAATGAAAAGTAGAGATACTATATTCATTTGTCTGCAATAGTCCCCAACTCTGAGGAAAAATAACAATTTCATATATGATCTTATTACAAAAGCAACAAAAAGGACTCTTCTTAAATGAAGTTTTAAAATTATTTTTACCACTTCCTTCTGCATCTCCTTTTTCTCCAGATCAGAATGACAGGAACCAGATGCTAAGCCAGAAAGGACATTGTTCCACCTGCAACATCTGGCTCTTTGGCAAGCCGCACGGGAAGCTTCAAAGTTGCATCTCTGCCTCTCACATGGTAAGACTGCTGGTCGATTGCTTTATCTTCCTGAATGTCATTTTCCTTTGATTCACCTATAATTCTGAGGAACTGATGCATTTGTATCCATTTTGAATAAGGTTCTGTAAAAATGCCACATTTGATCTCCAGGCAGACCCTTTTATTTCCTTTTATATGTTCTTTACTTCATGCACTAGATTTACTGCTGCTTAGCTACATCATGGCTGATGCTTGCACGTACACCACAGTCTTTTTTCCCTGCATGAAGTTAAATATCCAGGCTCTCAGCCTTGCAAAATCAAATAGAAATTAAAATACTTCTCTTAGTATTTCTCCTTGCTGCAGTGAGGTGTTTTTAGAGGAGAGGCAGCTTCCTATTACTTGCTAACATTCCTGAATCATTCCTTTCCTCAGTTCTTCAGTCCTCTTCTACCAGATTTTTTCCAACTCTCTGTTTCTTGTGAGCATTAAATCTAGTAAGTTAAACATTAAAGTAACTTTCAGGTGAACCACAAAAAAAATAAGACAACTGTAAGGTAAGACAACTGTAAGTTAAGATCAGGCAGCACTTTCCTCAGAACCAGCTGGTCTAGAGAGGTAACAACTAATCTCTGCTGTTTCCAAGTGCTTTGATGTCTAAGTATCAGAAAGCCTCATCCCTGCAAAATAGTTAGATAAATTGATAGCAGAGAATTACACAAACCATGTATAGCACAACAGCATTCTGGCTGGGTTCTCTAGAGGATGATGTGAAATCCTCTATAAATTAATAGGAAAGTAGTAATAATTCATTAGCATTCATCCATTTAGGATTTAAATCCTGATTAGAAATGTATTCTGCCCTACAGCTATCAGTATCTTTTTTTCTCTGTACTGAAATGTGTAAAAGGGAACATAGTTCCACCTTCACACTGCTATTCCTTTGCTCCATCTGCATCAGCCATCAGACTGAAATCTACTTCCCTTATTGCCATAGCCCTGCTCTGAGCTAGGTAACATGCAGCTCATCTTAACATGGGATAAGGTGAAGCCTAAGAAATTCTTTTTTAGCTAAAGAACCTTTGTTTTTTTTCTTTCAGGTTCTTTACCTGAGGCCAACAAAAACACAACAGCTATTTCAAAACAGCATAACTCATGACAGCAGGACAAGTCATTAGTCCAAAGAAAGCAATGAGTACTTTCCAGGATGTGGCCCAAAAGTGCCTCATCTATTTGCTTTAAACACTCTGGGTCAGACTCTGTCTCATGGTAGATGGACACAGATGTACTTCTTAACAAGTGACTCCCCAGGGAAAGGGAATTGCAGCTTTGCCTATATCTGAGTACCCAGCTCAGGAATAAATGCCTTGGAGTCTACAGGCAAAGTCATATAAAGTAAAACCAATGGAGGTGAAATGAATGAGGATTGTGCCAGTGTCACTGGCAGAAACACAATCCACTGCATTACAATGTCACAAAAATCAGCAGGAGTAAAGCAAGAATCCATTTTTCTGAGTTTATTTGAAAATATGAGTAGTTTTAACGATGATCTGAATTTTAATGACAATTCCACTCTGAGTCAGGAAGGTTGTATTTTCTCCAACCTTTAGAAATCTGTTGACATGAAAGTTTCTAGGCATGGCTATTACATTCATTAACACAGGAAGATGCAAGTGGGGTTAAGTCCCAATTCTCCTAGGTACTATACAAACTCAAGGTAAGAGGTGGGCTCATACAAAGGACTAGCAATAAAATAAAAAAGACATACGGGAAGTGGCAATGGAAAGAGAAGCACAGAGGTGAAGTGACTTAATAAGGTTACATGCCAGAGTTAAGAGTAGAATACAACTCTACTTGTGCCTTCTTAAGCACCCACTAGAAGAGGCCATAGACAGCCTTCAGTGTTTCCAGGCAGATCCCTGGTATTTGTTACCTTTGAATGGATGCCCTCACTTGGTCTTTCTGCAAAAAAAAAAGTCCTTGGACTGTACTTCACAGTGTTGCCACAGTAGTTTACAATTATAAACAGCTACAAGTGAGTTTGAGCACATTTATTATTTTTCTTTTACTCATTTTGCATATTTACGTGGTTGGTTGTGTAGGAATATAAGTAAATGTGGGATTAGAGTAACTCTTCCTGCAATTTGTACAGGCCACCATTTGGACTCTGGCAATATGGCACCTATGCTTGATAATCTCTGTTATGAGGCAGTCACAGACACTTTGTGGAGAAAGCACTTTGATAGTCTTGTTTGCTTGACTCAGAAAAGAAAATAAGAACCAAATACAATTTGACAGTTATAGCTTCCATGGAAGTCCACACATCCTTTTCTCTCTTAACAGCAGAGAAGCCAACCAGAGGTGCAACACTTCAAGCATTCTCAGATTGACAGTAAAGAAGAGCCTCCCTCACTTCACTCAACAGTGCTCAGTGAAAGGTAAGGCATGGGTGTCTGTCATCCAAACCTCATGGAAGAGCTAAGTCATGCTGATTGCAAGCCTAGGAGTGAAAAAATAAAACTATAGCTATATATTAGCATGTACTTTTGAAAAGTGGAGGAGAAGCACTCATAGCTCTAGTGGATACCAGCAATCCCAGATTCACTGGGTGAATGTTGACTGGTGTAAGGTAGTGTCCAGTCCTCACTAGTCTATCTGCAGCAACTACCTGTCTCCCAGCCTCCTACTTTTCTTTCTGTCCAAGGAAACCAAATGATTGCTTTGCCCACTCCAGTGGTACCGGTCACTCATTTCCCTCAAATGGCCCAATTGACCATTGTAGTAACGTTGAACTCAGAGAGAATGTTCTCAGCCTTTACTTAGCTTGCTAACACTTCTGCTTCAGATCAGAAGGAAGTTTTGTGTACCAAAAAACACACCTGGTTTTCTAGCCTGACCTAGAAGCAGATACTTTTCTTCCAAACCATGCCTTTCTCCAAACGGGTTCTGCAAACTTCTGTCTGCTACAGAAAATTTGCCTTGCAGAAAGGTATCACCAGGGAAATGGAGTGGGCATGAAAAAGAATCACCATGTGCAGGAAATCCTCTTTGCTGCATCATCTTTATCTGAGTGATTCACTGAGGAAAGATCACCGAGGAGCTGAGAACATAACTGCCACCAGTAAGATTAGACAGGATAGAAGACATAGCCAACAAACATGAGAGAGATGTGGAAATCAGCCATGTAAAAGTAGTGAATGCAGACTTCCTCCAGAGTCAGAAACCTGAAGAGCCACTGAATCCTTCCGAGTCCTTCACTAATGGTGGCTGACTACACAAAAATAGAGATTTTTGGTGAGACCTACACTGCCTTGCCAACTTGCCAGGCACACCTTTCCTCTTGTGCATTTTTAAGCTGCACAGCTACCAAGATAATTCTACAATGTTGAGCCTTAACTTCTAAATAAAAGATCTCATCTTGTGTCCAAAAAGACTTAGTGTTTCTCTCCATACTATGATTTTATGATTTGTCCTTCCTCATTTACAGTAACATTGTAAATCCTTAATAGTGAGAAACCTAGGACATGAACTTGAAGTGTCAAGGACCATGAAAAAAGTAATTCCTTGTGAAGGGAACAAGATCCATGTGTATGTTCAGAACCTTTGAAAATCAGGATCTCTTGTGCTTAGCTATCAAAATGATTGGTACAGGGCATATGCCCTATGTGTTATCTATACAAAATTATTCCTCCTTCAAAATCTTGTCACTAATTCCAGATCATAGTCCTTCAAATCCTGCCAAAAAAAAATTCTACATTATCCACTCCAGTTTCTCTGCAGAAGAACAGTTTCATACATTCTGTTCAACGTGCTTAGGCTATTTGTATTCTCCATTCAATTAGGGCAGCTCTATTTTTGATCGTGTCAGCACCAGAACAAGCATTATTTTCCAGATACAGTCTCAGGACATTCACCTTTTAATGCCTCCACTCAAACTCTGCTGCTCTGCACTTTTTCTTCTGTTCCCCAGTCCTCTTCCTACATTTCCTATCCTTTTTAGAGGATTTCTTTCTGTGGTGCCCTGTGAGGCTTTCCTCTATCATCTCATGGAGTGCCTCAAACACAAATGGTGATTTGCCTTCTTTTCAGTCATTGTCCTTTATAGGTGCTTTTCCAAAATCAACAACATCTCTGTACGAAGGCAGTGACACTGCTCTTCCATAAATCACTATTGATTCTTTCTTTTGTGGCTGTGGTCTTTCTCAGGAAAAATGGCATGACAGAAGGTGTCTTATAACAGTTAGGGAATTCTCCCTATTTTTGTTGAGTGTTGCTTACATCAGGAAGGCTTGCACATGCACACCTGTCCACAAGCATATATATTTTTATAGCAAATTCAGTTCATCTAGTAGATGAAAATCAAAAGGGCTACACTGCCCTCTGACACATCTACCAGATATCCAGGAGAAAAACTTAGCATTAACCTTCAATAAATGAATGGATTATATTACAAATATTAAGATGGCTAAATATAGGCACAGTCCATGAATTAAACATTTCCTAACTTTGCATGATGCTAATTTATTTTGGCATATCTTGATTATTGTGCTCTGACAGTGTCCTTCTGAATGTTTTTTAATTGTCCAGTGGTTGTCCTTTATAATCCAGCTGCTGGCTACAGTAAAATGTACAGTAATCCATATCAACACAAGATACACAACTGCATGCATACACTGTGTACTGGACATGGGCTATGGCTTTATGTGGTACAGGCAGACAGACAGGCATACATGTACACAAGGCCTCATGAATTTCAACAAAAATAAAGCAAAATTCAGTCTACTGAATCGATTAGAAATACCATCAGTAGAGTAACTTTGTGTATAATACGACTGTAGACAAAAGTTTTATGTGCATTTCCGAACAACAAAGCATTAGCATTCCCTGTACAAAGAAATGTTATCTTGTTCTTAGGAGTGAATCTCTGTATTTGGCCTTCTGCATAAACCAGAGGCTTCTGCCAAGGTGAAAGCAACCTTTATTGGGTGCTTTACAACGATTGACCAAGAATATGAGCCAGTGCCCAAAAGGCTATCTTGAAAGCAGAATGGGACTAACACCAGACAAGAGATGGGACAGCCAGTGGTTGGTGGGAAGGCAGTTATAGGAATAAATACCAATGAGAGAGGCTGGGCGAAGAAAGACAATTCAAAGAGGAGCAATAAAGAGTTGAAATGCCGCACTGCAGGTTGCAGAAGGAGGATGTGCTGAACTTGTCCCTGGCCTGGGTGCTGTGAAAGGGCACTCACACCATGGCAGAGATGTATGTATGGCTAGGCTTGGCGAACGAAGCTCCAGGGAGGNTGTGTATTGGGCACATACTCACCTAAATGATGCTTAGCATTATGAGCACTTTGGTATGCACATGGCACAATCATTTATAACATGATCAGTACTACATGGTATATGACTTTTTCCTCACACGTTCATTTCAAACACAGGTGCACTGTAAGTGCTGTGCTCCTTTTAGCCAGAAAGGCCGTTTGATGAATAAACCTGCTTTTTATTCTCTTGCTCCTCTTAGAAGTCCACCAGTGCCTCAGAACTAATTCTTGAGTGGGACTTTCAAACAATTCAAGGGTGCTTGTTCCACTTTCCACTCCCAGGGCTTTACCATATCTGTTCTTCTCCAAGTCAGAAAACACACCTAAAGGAAAACATGACAACACTTTCACAAAAGGCATTGTGCACATCACTGACGTGAGGTTGACTGTTCTGCTACAACATGTACATTCCTTGTGTTCTAAATGGAGGGTCCAGGCACAGTCTGCAAATCCCTTGTGGTCNAAGGAAGCTGTAAATCAAGCAAAAAGAAAATGTATTTACTGCTGGCCACTGTTAGAGAACACAATGTAAGCCATTACAGCCTGTAAAACCTCCTGGACCAAACCAGGCAAGATGTACCTTTGTTTATTGTCCTTCTTCCTAAATTCATTTATGCAAATGCTGCTCAAGTTTCTCACTAACCAGTATCAATGGCTTGATTCATGTCAATGAGGTCTGGAGAGGGCTTTGGCCCTTTAAAATTTGTCTTTGGCACAATCATTTTTGCCATATTTTTCCTGTTAGTTTCTTTCCAACTTTAAATATGGAATGTTTTATCACTTTAGATGTGCAGGTAAGAAGGCAGCTTTAGAATGTGGAAATGTGCCTCTGAGCAAGTGGTAAGCACCACCTCAGACATGCAGCCCTGAAAGAGGTGCTCAGTAAACCACTACAATTTTTTGTAATAAAGAGCTGAGCTTCCCATTGCTCTCTCTTGTGTAAAGCTCATTGTGGAAGCCAGTTTTACCAGTCCACCCCTGTGTTTACAGAACATGTATACTGAGAGCTCAGAGAAAGAGAAGAAAATATAAAATAATAAATATTGGAAATTATATGTTTAATTCATGCAGCAATTTACCAGAGATTACTTGTACAAGCAGCCTGCAATGTCCTTAAAAATATTCTTTAACTGAGGAAAAGTTTTCTGACCTTTGGAGGAAATGCTTGCTTCTAGCTATGACTAAAAAGAGATTTCCTTCTTTCTCTGTTGTGTTAAGAATCTTTTCTTCTTATAAAGAAGGCACCACAGTGGTTTATAACTGTCATAAAAGCCTGCAATCCTTTTGAGGTTAAGCTACTCAGCTATTCAACTTTTACTACAGAAACTTTGAAATTCAAAAAGAAAAAATAATGTAAGTTTTTGAAGGACATGTGTTGCTGTAGGTGATCCTGTTAATTAAAAGTGATTGCCTGCTAGGAAATCATACTTTAAAAAGTTTCATGAATTTATTAGAACCCTGAAGGTATCTTTGTATGCACAGGGCTTTACATGTCATTTATGCAATTTTGTTTCAGATGTGTTTAAAGCTTCACTGACGCTCCCTGAGCAGGGAACAGCACTGCCAGCATTTGTATGTATTTTGGCTAATTGAATTATGTGAAAATACATACTAATGAAGCTTTACCAGTGACGTTTGCTGAGGATAGTTTAAGTCTCATTTTCTCCTGTATTAGCAGTAATGTTCTGTTGCAGATCTATCTTTTTGAAAAGCACAGATTCCCATAGGTTTTTGTGCAGAAATAAGTCCCTTTTTTTTTTTGGTGTTATTCAGAAAGTAACTATGTGAATGTATGTCAGTGGACATGCAGCTTTTAATAGAGGTGAAAAGAAGACAAACAGTGATTAAAATATACTAGTTACTAGGAGTGAACAATTATATATGCAAAACTAATGAACATCTATTGTAACTATTTTTTTCTGTTCCTAGATTTACAGAGTGTATTTTAATTGATCATTACTTGATTATCAATATATGCACAAATCCATCTGGTAATATTCCTATGTAGAGTTTTCCTCAGCAATGGTTTGCTACAGCTTGACAATGCTGTTTGAGAAATAAATCATTGAGACAGAACAGTTGTAGTTTTGCTAACCTGAACCATGGGAATTATCAAAGCTGAGGTATATTAATCTATTGCAATTAAGATGGGAGGGGATCCAAATCCCTGTGCTCGACAACTGACTGCAGGTATCTCAAGTTTTTCTTTACCTCACAAAAACAATTAGCTAATTGCTTAATAAAAATTATGATTCCGTACTTGCTGCTCACATTTTATTTTTCAGGTCACAGACAGTAGAAAACTTTTTCTTTTCTGTTTTATCATATCATTTTTGTATTTTATAGCGTATTGCATAAACTAAGGCAATACATAGGCAGCACCCTGCCTTGGTGTAATATCAAATACTGACATATTAAAAGGAAAAAAAAATATCCCCTGTGACTTACCAATCAAGAGAAAAGAGCTGAGGAAAAGTAACAGAGATTTATGAAAGCTCACTGTAGACTTTGATGAATGTGTGGGCAGGTAGTTTTGCACATAGTTTGGAATATGTTGTCTCTTACAGAGAAATTTATGCATCCCAGGATTGACTTGGAATTATCAGTGTCAGGGAGTTGTTGAGACTTGACTGGGCACTTGGTAACATTAGTGTTCATCTGCAGCTGCTGCACTCTCTTCTGATGAGGTTTTCCAGATTGACACCATTTTAAATAACACCCCAGTGTAGCTACAGACAGTGTGCATGATTTCAGAACAAAAATACTAATAGCAAGCAGAGGAAACTATTATTTCACACAATTCAATCCCATTTTTTAACTCTAGAGTTCTTTCAAATTATTGCTCTTTGTTCCATGAAGACTGGAATTCAATTTTTTCAAGCTGGACTTCCCAGGCTATTTATGAAATTTAATGAGAGCACCTTAAAAAATTTAAATATTTTAGGGTTTGCATGTGGGTGTGCATGTGCTTGCCCTTCAGAGTCAGTTACAGGCATGAGAGTTGTATGTTTTACCTTTTTAAAGTGTCAGAATCTGCCTTTATCAGCTCTATCTACCAGCTGCAGCATGGACAGTTTGTTATGTACTGCATGAATAAGAGATGGATGCATTTGTGAATAACAAAGCCAAGATTCAATACTTTAGAGGGGACTATGAAGTACAGTAAGAAAAGCAAATATGCAATTTTTATCAGTCTCCCACTAATACTGTTACTGTCGATCTAGACTATAATGTCTTTGAGAATTAAATAAATGTGTCAGTTCATCTGAATGACTAAGTGAATAATGTATTAATGTGTATTTGATGTGCACATTTACGAATATGTATCTGCCAAGCCTAGTAAAAAAAAATCTCTTCTACAGAGACTCTCTTTTTTTTCAGAAATGATACCTCTTGAGGCATTAGAAACAAACAGGGCTTTTCCCTTAAGCTGTTATAGCTCCTCTTCACCCTCCAAAGTAATCAGAGGAATAATATTTGCATGTCAGCAAATTCATCATGAAATAATCTCTAACTTCCATCACTGTAGTAGCAAAGTGTTTCAGAAAACTTCAAATGAAAGAAGCCTGAAGGTTAAGGGGAAGACTTTGTTCAATCATGCAAGATGTACATAATGTGGAAGAAAGCATGCAAAAAGACCCTGAGCCTTTTGAAAACTCCATAACTTTTGACCAACAGGAAGAAGCATATTTTCAATTGGTCTTATTTATCTGTCATAGCTCCCTGCTCAGCATTGGTGTCTTGTAACTTCTTCAGCAGCAGGAGTCACTGCCAGCTCTACTGCAAGTTCTCTGCCACCAGTACACACTCAAATACTCACCAGCTGTTTTGCTCTGAAAAGAAGAAAAGAAAGGAAAAAAAAAAAAAGACAACCTGGTGTTGTTACCAAATGCCAAGACCCTAGTTGAGATGCAGACAATGTCTCTAGGCTCCCATTATGTCGCTTCAGCCCTGAGCTCTGAAGAGTATCGATAAGGGGCACAAAATAAAACAGTGAAATCAAGAGACGCTGACTAATAGACCTTTGGATCTTTGTTATTGTTAGATTTACAAATAACACAAACTGGTTTGGGTAGAGAAGGGAAATCAGTTTGCAGCTCAGTCTTGGCCTTCATACAATATCATTTCTCATACGTGGAAAACAGCATATTTGAACACTGAGAATCATCCTAGTACAATGAAAGTGAATAAATCATGGCTGCTGTATTAAAGGGTCAGCCTCTCCATGCCCATGTAAAAGGGTTAGCAGTGTTCATGCTAACATAAAGCTTATCCACTTGAATGCATGGTGTATTCTATGTACACTGAAAGAGAATAGTTTTGTGTCCTGAGCATTTTCCATCTTGTTAAGATCCTCTTTCCTTTGTATCAGGTGTTTCTCATCTCTTTATATTTTGCTAGCAAACAGTAAAATCTTATGCTTTTAAACCCAAATGAAGATTTACATAGAAATTTAGGATTTTGAAGGAAAAGCAACTCCAGAAGCTGGAAGCCTATTTTGTGTAGATCTCAGCTTGTGTGTTTGCATGCAATTGTTCAGCCTTCTAGAAAGAATCTAAAGTTACTTGCTCTTAAAATTGTCACCAAACACAAAACATTTTAAGCAAAGCATACTATGCTTTTCTAAAACCCAAAAAGATTTCACCCAAAATGCTCATCATTTAAACCATTTCCTGGAAGAGATGCCTGGCACTCAGTCAGCAGCAGGACTTGCCAGTCTTTGTCCCTGAATACTGTGTGTCTCTGAAGGATGTCTGGGACTGCTGCACCTTTTCCTAAATCCTTGCTGCATCACTGCCCTTTACCCATTCCTACAAAGCCCTGGGGGCATGGTAGCCCCACTTCCTTGTCCCACTGATGCTAGCTGCTGTCAACTCCAGAGCAACAAGCTTCAAAAGGCAAAATAATTGGTGATTATTCACAAAGTCAGTTTAGGGCAATTGTTTTAGATGGGTTGTAGACTCAGGTGGACAAAATTGTGTTGCTTTGTTCACATCAGATTTTCAGCATCCCTGTACAAAAATGAAAGCTAAAAATAATGTATTCAAGGAAAAACTGTGGGTTTGCCATCTTTGCATGTCTCTGTAAATACATGGGCTTATTGTGCTACTGCTGAACCTGGAGTTCAGTCTTCCAAACACATCCTTGGCTTCAGGTAGGGTTGTTATCTGCCTGCTTTCTAATCACACTACCCAGTTTGGCCCACACATAGACTGATCTGTGCCTGCACAGCAGCCCTTTGTCTGAAGTGACTTGGGTTTTGTATTTCCAAGGTAGCAACCCTAGACGGAACAATAAATACTCTTTTCTGGCAATGTTTTCCTCCTTAAGATAGCAGCTTGTATCCCGTTATTTTTAAGGTAGTCCACTGAAGCAGGCTATTGCTTTGAGGCAAAACTAAAAGGAAGCCAGCTCTATATGTGGTTCCTGGGTAAAACACACCATGATTTCCAACCAGATTGGTATTACAGTAGAGATTTAATCCTTTCCCAAAAGATCTCTTTCTTGAGCCTCAGTTCCAACCAGTAAACTAAAGGATGGGCCATCCAAAATTACAAAAAAAAAAAGGCCAGAAAACAGGCACAGCTCTTTGCAGCTTGCAGTCCTGATATAACAGCCTCCTCAGCCTCTGGGGGATCAGGTAACAATGGGGTTTGATAATACTGCCGGAGTTTATTTGAGGGATGTTGACAAGCCTAATTGCTTGGCAGCTCAGAGCAGCTGTAGGGCCCCTGGCTGGTCTGAGGAGGGGCATTAACTCTTGGCTTGCCTGTGGGGCTCCTCATCCCAGCTGAAACTGCCTGGAAGATGGTTACTGTGACACCAAGCTGTGAGAAACACTCCTGGAAAGCATTTGAGTCCAAAATATGGGAAGTGACTAAGAAAGATACTGAGAAGATGTAACGGTACTAGAAGAATGAATGATGAATTTGGAATGGAGAGCAGGTCTAGATGTAGGTTTTCTACATGAGTTCTCTGCACATTTCAGGTAATATGCAGCAGGGTCAGTTCTTGCCATAGAACACTTTTCCCTGTGTTATCCGGATAGCTAGTTGGCTGAAAAGAAAGACCAACCAAGGCAAAAAAAGCCATGACAAATCATTTCTCTAACAAAGACCATGAGTCAATTGCCCTCAGCAGTCTTTCTATCATTTATTTTTATTTTTCACCAAACTTAGATTTTTAAAGCAAATGGGAAGAATATATTTAATATTCTACTGAGAAACAGAAATGAATGGGGAAACATAACCAAACATCAGCATTGCTGATTGTGATATAAAACATTACAGATGTTAGAATCTGCATCATTTCCACCTTTGTGTTCTACCCTAGTGGAAATGAGTCGTTTGCAAGTCTAGCAGCAAGTATATAACTAACATGGCAGGGTAAAGTTGCTGTGGGAGTTTCAACTGTGTATTTCCAGATTATTTTAGTGAAAGTGAAGTCTCCATTTTGCATTACAGTGGCAGTTTTGCAAACAGTGTAGTTATCTGATGTGGAAAATAAAACACACAATTGTACAATTGTTTTGGAACACAATAAAACTGCAATTCACATTATGCAGTGACCATTTAATAGAGATAGCTCTAAATTATGTCTTAAAATTTTGGATTAGCACTTGGCATTTCACCATTTCATGGCCTGTGTGAGCTGAACTCTGAATAGCCAGAATTTTAGCAGAAACTGGGAAAACTGTAACTTTTCACCATCACTGCCAAAAGGTCTGGGTGAGGCTAGCCACATTGTCTTGCTTTTCTCAATTGTGTGTCGGCTGGGAAACAAAATTTGGCATGCAAGGGCAGCTCTAAGTCAGCCCACTTGGCACAACTGTCCCAGGCCCAAAGGATTTCCAGGATTACTATCTTTCAGAGAGATCCCAGCTGTGGCATACAGTGTTATGACTTCTTCCTGCCATATACATATGCTGTCCACTTTTCTACCTGGCCCAAAATCTGTGTCATCTCCTAGTAAGTGTCAAAAGGAAACATATTTCTTCCCTAATTTATAAAGCCCTTTTTCTCCTTGATTTTATCCTTATTTAAGCAGTTATGATACTGTTTTGAACCCTTTCCTGCAACATTTCTTTGAGAAATCATAGACTCATAGAATCCTAGAATGGTTTGGGTTGAAAGGGACCTCTGGAGGTCATCTAGTCCAACCCCCCTGCACTGGGCGGGGACATCCCCANTAAGCATTTAGGATACTGTTTTGAACCCTTTCCTGCAACATTTCTTTGTGAAATCAGGAGTTTCAAGTCTGTATAATCTGTTTGTTCTGTACCTAAGAAAGATTTTAATTCTTTTTACTGATACTGGGCCTTCAGTGCAAGGGTTTGTACCATATAAACTGTAAATCCTCTGGGATCTGTGAACTATTGCTAAGGAATGCCTAAGAATATCAAGTAACTTGCAAATGGTTATATTTTTTTTTTTGTAATCATCTAAACATTCACTAGAAATTCTCTAGGTTGAGGGCTACTGCCTCAGTGTATCCTTCTGGGAGTATAATTCAGACATACCTGCCAAAAAGATGACTCCCCTGTGCTCTAAGAACACTGAAAGCTTCCTTTGCACAACACATGTGATTTCTTTATGTTTGTCATTTGGCTTGAGAGGAATGGCCAGAAGCACTTATATATCAATCCACACCTTATGCTACTTAAGGAATATTTTCACCACACCTCTTTGGTGCAGACCTTTGGATTTTTCCTTTTGTGACTTGCAATGCTGACTACTTTCTTGGCAATGGATAAACTCTGAATATTACAGAGCTATTTCTAGCTGCACATCAACACTTTAAAAACAAAGAAATAACAACCAGTACCCATCTACAGGTTCATGTATAGGAGGAGACAAGATTTTAGATAGCTAGTAAACTCAAGTTGCTTTTACAGGCTGTCATGGCTGGCAAGCTAACTGCTTGTTTTGCACTGACTAAAGTAAAAAATACTGTCCTATCTGTTTTAAATAGTCTCTCCTTTTGTCACTTCTATCAGAGAAGAATATTTTGTTTTTGTTTACTAGGTGTCTTGCCCTCTTAAAGTGCTGAGAGGATTGATAAAAGCTAATCAGTTCCAGCATTTAAGGTACAGTAAGTGGCACAATTACTGTCTGTGTATTAATGTATACTAAGGTGATTAATCCTATTTTCTTCCAGCTCAGCAATAGAGAGCACAGGAATGTAAAATGGGCACAGGATTCCCACTGAGTATTTTCTCCTGCATCAGTATTTTAATTTCACCTGGGACACTTTCCCTTTTGAGTAGTTCTTTTGAATGCAGCTCTTAATTCCAGGCAACCTACAACATGAGCCACCCAAAATGGCATTTATGCCAAGATAGTGGAAGGCCACAAAACTCAGTCTGCCATCAATGTCCGTGTGATTTCTACTACACACTAAAAGCACAGAGTGCTAAGTAGTGCTCTGTGGACTAGGACACACAGTGTACATTAAAAGTAATGTCTGCTTACTTCTATTCCCCTTGGTCATAAACAGTTTTTTTCCTAAGTGGCATGTTAAGGACAAATAACCACTTGAAATATTTCCAGATAAATACTTTGAGGCAGCACTAATTTGAAACACCAGAGATCTACTCAAAAATAACCTGAACACCTGTGTAGAAATCCTACACCTGGCCCTGTCTCCTTATGTTGCTGAGAGACAGTAATTTGCAAGTCTTCATATTAGTTGACCCATCCAGAAGATGGGGACAGTTACAGCAACTCCTGCAACAGCCAAGGATAACTTTAGCTTTCATTATTTGGTGCTTATGAAGTATCTTAAAAGCATACAGCTGAGGAAATTAACTGGGATTTTAGTCTGTCATTAACTCATCCTTTGGCCTTGAGTGTATTAGTTACATTCCTTGTGTTTCAGTGAAATGGTCAGAGGTAAGGAGCTTCTTGGGGATGTACTGGCCACAGTCACCATGTCAGAGCCTGGACTGCTCCCAGAGCATGGCAGTCTGTTAAAGCTTCCCTCTGCAACAAAGGGAAAAGGGAGAGCATAAGCGGACACAGCAGGATGAGGCAAGCCCCATGATCTTGCCTGCCAACCCCTTCCCTTTCCTTCTCTCCAATGCACTGTGAAAAGCTTCCTGCATGCTTTGGAAAAAGGAGCTTGCTCTGAACAAGAGACCACTGCCTGACACCTGGCTGATGTTCCCTCAATATCCCCACAAGCACTAGCGTCTGCTCTAACTAAATACACTGGGGCCTGCGTGTACTACTGCAAGAAGGGACTTCCCATTAAAACAAACAAACAAACAAACAAAATGGGGGAATATCACTAAAGAAAGGTGCCAGCCCCGTTGCTCTGCTGAAACAGCCAGCCATGCCAAACCTGAGGATAGGCCTGCAGCCACCCAGTCATTTTGGAGCCTCATTCCTCAAGGAGGCTCCCGTGGGCTCTGGCTGAGGACAAGCTCCCCAGGCCCAGCCAGCTCCTGCTCCTTGTCTCTGCCTGGCAGCCTGCCGAAATAATTCGTGCTGAAGCCAGCAGATGTCACCAAGTGATAACAAAACACAGCTCAAGCCCTGCAGGAGAGTATGAATTTGGGGTTGGCTACACCTGGTGAGGACAGAGGCCTTGGGGTGTACCTGTACATAAGTATGCCCAGAGAAAGGCACCCGCACCCTAAAATCTTCCCTGGGAGGCTGAGGTCCCACTACAAGCCCACAGCTCCAGTGCTGCTCAGAAGGGCCAGGCTAGGCAATCCAGGCCCAAGGGGTGCCATGGGGTCACAGGGTGCTGGGTGGGACACGCAGGCTCTGAAGGGAAAGCAGCAGCCAAGTGCACTTCCTCTGGCATCACTACAGCCCAGACAAGGAGCCATGCCCATCTGCACTCACCTCCTAGTTTTTTTCTGTTGGCTTGATCTCCTACAAACCACCCACTCTTCTTGAAATGAAGGGACCTGCTATCATGCTAAACTCCTCATTTCAAGTGGTTTGGAATTATTTGAGCTTGAAAATAGATTGGAACTTATGCAGAAAAATGGTATTTTTCATAGGACTATGCCAAAGGCTTTGCCAGTTCCACCCTAGTTGTCCAAATTGTCACCAAGCACAGAAAATACCAGCCACAAAGGAATTGTTCCTTGACATTTATGGGCTGCTAAAGTGAAGTAAGACCAAACCCTTCTGCCCTGGCCCGCTCAGGGAGTTGCCCAGACATGGAGCACTTCATCTGTGTTTAAACCAGTGACGAAAGTGAATTTGGATGAGAATAAGAATGTTGAAATTCATCAGTGCAAACTCTAGATGATGTCAGGAAGTTATAGCAAATTCCTTACTATAATTGTATGCAGGGAAGGAATACAGGGAAAACGGGTGATGTGGCTGAAGGGGCTGGACTTTATCTAGCAGCACTTGTTGCACTGGATTTAATTCATTCAGATGGACAAGATAGTCTAAAACAGAGACTAGGTTAAAGAAGCTCCAGAAGGATCTGTAATTCCAGGAGTAAAAGACATAAAAACATTGCTGAATAAAATTTATAAAATCAAACTTGGAAATCAATACAATTAGGTTTAAAGACCAACTCATGGTATTTTACATCTTATTATTAATTGGAGTAGTTAATTCTTCAGGCTCCCACATGCCCAGGGTGCACTAACAAAAAGTATCCAAAAGTCAGAAGATATCACTAACATTAATATTTACCTCAACAAAACAAGGCAGAGCAGGCTCCTCTTGCTACAGTAACCCCAAGAAAACACAAAGCCAAGGATATTTGCCCAGGTGCAGCCGTGTTGTTATTGCAGGGTTTCTCCCCAGGGCTGCAGCAGGGAGGAGCAGATACAGTTTCTGGGGGCAGGCATGATCTGAGAGCCCCAACACAGCTCCCTGTCATCTGACTCGCTCCCTCCCTGCCCCTTACCTTCCTCTGAAAAATCTCTGTGATGTTGGACCATTTATCACAAAACTTAGCAAAGGGGGCTGTAATCTGAGGAGCTCTTTGGTGCCATGCCAAGCCTAGTGAGTTCTGAACTATAGGTTCATTAGGTCCTTATTCACCTCTCCAGCTTATTGGCTGTACACTTAAACATGTACTTAGAGGATTAAAGAAAGGGTTTTAATTGAGTGGCTGAACAAAGAGAAACTGAGGCCAGGAAAACTCTCAATTTCTCCTCAGCATGAAGGAAGAATCAACAAATGACACAAGAAGTTAGTCATGGAGTTCAGAGAATTACCTTCTCCCTGAAAGGAGAAGAAAAGAAGAAAAGAAAGAAAAGAAAAGAAAAGAAAAGAAAAGAAAAGAAAAGAAAAGAAAAGAAAAGAAAAGAAAAGAAAAGAAAAGAAAAGAAAAGAAAAGAAAAGAAAAGAAAAGAAAAGAAAAGAAAAGAAAAGAAAAGAAAAGAAAAGAAAAGAAAAGAAAAGAAAAGAAAAGAAAAGAAAAGAAAAGAAAAGAAAAGAAAAGAAAAGAAAAGAAAAGAAAAGAAAAGAAAAGAAAAGAAAAGAAAAGAAAAGAAAAGAAAAGAAAAGAAAAGAAAAGAAAAGAAAAGAAAAGAAAAGAAAAGAAAAGAAAAGAAAAGAAAAGAAAAGAAAAGAAAAGAAAAGAAAAGAAAAGAAAAGAAAAGAAAAGAAAAGAAAAGAAAAGAAAAGAAAAGAAAAGAAAAGAAAAGAAAAGAAAAGAAAAGAAAAGAAAAGAAAAGAAAAGAAAAGAAAAGAAAAGAAAAGAAAAGAAAAGAAAAGAAAAGAAAAGAAAAGAAAAGAAAAGAAAAGAAAAGAAAAGAAAAGAAAAGAAAAGAAAAGAAAAGAAAAGAAAAGAAAAGAAAAGAAAAGAAAAGAAAAGAAAAGAAAAGAAAAGAAAAGAAAAGAAAAGAAAAGAAAAGAAAAGAAAAGAAAAGAAAAGAAGAATGCAAAAGTGAACTCTAGCACTCTATAGTACCTCATTTCTACAGAAAATGTCCCAGGTTCCAGAAAAGTTTAATCTCTTTTCCAGTATCCACCAGAATAACAACCTTTCTCAAAACACTAGCTTTTGCAATGTCAGATGTGATGTCCTGACAAAGCAGGAAACAAACTTTGCAGTCAAGCAGGAAGAAGGTCAGATCATCTTGGCTCTATTTCTATTTGGAAAATCCAACACTCCTGTAAGAAGTCTGCTCAGATGTGCAAATTTTCCTTGTCCCATGGCTGCTCTTCTCTCAGCATGTGGAGATGGATCTACCTCAACCAGCAATGCTCTGAGCCAAAGGAATGCCTGCCCTAACACTGCAGAGTGGCATGATACTGCAGAATGCCCATTACATTCTTTCTATACTTTTCATTCTTAGCAATCTCCCAATCTTTTGGCTTAAATTTTGTGTGCTTTCTCCTTTAACTATGAACACAACCCCAAACTATGAGTTACTTCTTTAGCCTGGAATCTATCAGATATTTTAATTTTTCTTAGTGGGATGTTTAACACCAGGAAGAAGAGCAACACTGCTCTCCAAAGACATATTCAGTGTTTTACAGTTCTTCCTAACTTAATATTCTCTATTCACACTATTTAGATCTTTCACTGTTCCTTTCTTTGTGTTCCCCTGTGCTCCTTAGAGCAAAGCTGTCTGTACTCTCTGATCATCCCATGCCAAGCCTAGTGAGTTCTGAACAGCTATTTTACCCGCATTTAAAATATACATTCTTTTAAATGTTTATAAAACAACATTTAAAATCTTGAATAAAAGACTTATTTTTCTATGATTGTATCTTTTGTACAGTTTCAGACAGCTTTAAAGTTGTCAAAGTTGTAGTGAAATATAAGTAGCTACATCAGGCCATTACCATGCATCTGTTTCAAGATTACAAATGAAGGTAGAATTTGTCCATAAAAATATAAAAATCTGGATTAGAGTCTCATTCTTATAGTTTTTTGTTTCCTCTTTTCTTTCTTTTCTTTTCTTTTCTTTTCTTTTCTTTTCTTTTCTTTTCTTTTCTTTTCTTTTCTTTTCTTTTCTTTTCTTTTCTTTTCTTTTTTTTTTTGTTTATGATTCTATGATTCTATGAAGGACACTTTCAGCTTCTAGAAATTTCATTAAAGGTTAGATTGTGATAGTCTTATCCATGTCAAGTGATGTCTTAATGCTTCATTCCAATGGGATAACTCAAAGAATTGGGTATTATTCAACTTGGGAAAGGTATCACAATCTAACCTTAAAAGCTGAGTGCTCTTATGTACAATAGCACCAAGCTCATTGTGCAGAAAATTGATGTTAGACATTTGAGGTGAATAATATTAATTTGTTCTCCATAAGTGATATTTTTCACCAGAAATCATCTGAGAAATTACTTAACTTATATGCTAAATTCTCTAGGGGGAGGGGAGAACAGCTCCAGTTTCGCTGCCTAAGTGTCTGTTCCCTTTAAAGGATATTAGCTAGCCAAATGAAAAATGCATGAATCAATCAGCAGCAAGGACCTTGATCTCTGAATGAGACAATGCTGAGCTTTGAGATTTATGGTCTTGCTTCCAGAATTCCATTATTTGGAGGAACAACAACAATAACAAAAGGAGATGACATCAGAATAGCCAGTTCTTCTTTTCTTTTCCTGTTGATCACAAGATGATGACTTCTGTGTCATTCACCCCTGTCAAATGAGTAAATGTTCAGTGCTTTAAAACATTACCAAATGCGTGCTCAGTTCAAAATAAAACAAGAATGTCATGAATAAAAAGACATTATTGCTGCTTGCATTTTGCACTGCTAATTAGTTTATCCACAGAGCAAGTATCTTTTGTTTACTTTTCTGCTGAATTTCTTCTGCAAGCAGAACTCCTTTTGATTTTTACACGTAGAAAACACATGGTTGGAAGTCATACTACACTGGCAGAAATTAGACAAGTATTTCATTCTAAGCACTCATGATCCTTGTTTTCCATTTCCCTGGACAATTGCAGAAAATATAAAAGCATTGCCTCGTAACTTAATGAGATTAAATCTATGATGCCTACAGTGGGTGAAGTTCCTTCAGACATTGTCTGCCTGACAAGACCTACCTAAAAGGCTTAAAATCTTCTGCCATAGTGCCAAAAGTGAGAGAAGGTAATGAGGCAATAGATTTTCTGGTGGAGGCAAGAGGGACTCAGACTAACACTAGCTGGACAAGGGAAAAGCTGTGGCTGTGATCTATCTGGACTTGTGCAAGGCCTTGGACACAGTCCCCACAACATTCTACTGGCCAAGTTAGAGAGCTAGGGATTNGGGCTGCAGCAAGAGAAGCGTGGCCAGCAGAGCCAGAGAGGTGATTCTGCCACTGCACTCTGCTCTGCTCACACCTCCTCTGCAATACTGGGTCTGTCCTCATAGGTGTAGGTGCTTCGTCCCTCTGATCATCTTTGCGGAACCTCCTCTGGATCTGCTCCAAAAGGTCCACATCCTTCTTATGCTGAGGTGCCAGAGCTGAATGCAGTACTCCAGATGGGGCCTCACAATGGCAGAATAAAGTGGCAAAATCACTTCCATTGGCCTGCTGGTGGTGCCTCTCCTGATGCAGCCCAGGATATGGTTAGCTTTCTGGGCTGTGAGTGTACGCTGCTGACTCATAACCAGCTTTTTATCTATCATGACCCTCGAGTCCTTCTCTGCAGGACTGCTCTCAACAAGTTCCTCTCCCAGTCTGTACTTATGCCTCGGATTGCCTTGACCCAGATGCAGGACCTTACATTTGGTCTTTTTGAACCTCGTTTGCTTCTCATGAGCCCACTTCTCAAGCATGTCCAGCTCCCACTGAATGGCATCCCATCCTTCAAAAATTTGCTTTTTCAAAGTTCAGAGTCCTGAGTTTGCTCTTTATCAGGCCTACAATTCTGGAGATTGTAAACAACCAGAGTATGGTCTAGAGCACCAAGTCCAGTAATGCTTCTCTGGTTGGTTCATCAGGCACCTGGACCAGAAAGTTGTCTTCAGTAAACTCCAGAAATCTCCTGGACTGCCTGCAGCCTGCTGTATTGCTCTTCCAGCAGATATTTGGGTGGTTAAAATCTCCCACTAGGGTATGGGCTGGTGAGGTCAATACTTCCTGCAGTTGAAGCAGGAATGCCTTGTCAACATGTTCCCCTTGTTCAGGTAGCCTAGAGTAGACCCCAAGATGACCTTTATTAGTCTGATCCTTAAGTTTCACCCACAAGATCTCTACCTATTTGTTGTTGTTTCTCTTCACAGTCTATCCATCTGCTAACACATAGGGCAACACCCCTGCCCCTCCTTTCCAGCCTGTCTCTTCAGAATAGCCTGTAGCCTTCCATTGCCATATTCCAGTCACGTGAATCATCCCACGATGATAGCAATCGGGTCATAGTTATTTGATTGCATCATGGCCTTCTACTCATCCTGCTTATTACCCATGCTGCATGCATTGGTGTTAAAGCACTTCAGCTGGGTTCTTGGCCTTGTCACCTTGTGGAAGGAGCCCTCACTAGTTCCTTTGGGTTGAATTACAGTTGTTGTCCTCCTGCCTCCTGAAGTGTTGATCTTGCCTGTATCTTCCCAATCATTCGGAAGTATATCCCTACCCTCTGACATGTCTAGTTTAAAGCCCTGCTGCTAAGTCCAGCCAGCTTGCTCCCCAGAACATTCTTGCCCTACCTGGTCAGATGCATCCCATCTCTTGTCAACATTCCTGGTCTCTCAAAGGCACACCCAAGATCATAAAACCCAAAACTCTGAGCAGGGCGCCAGCCACATAGCCAGTCATTCACCTGACCAATTTGCCTCCTTCTCCTTGGATCCCAGCCTCCTACTGGGAGGAGAGAGGAGAACACTATCCGTGCTCCCCATTCCTTTAACATCTTTCCAAGGGATATGAAGTCCCTTTTGATGTTCTGGAATCTCCTCGTTGTAGCTTCATTTGATCTTATATGGAAGAGGAGTAATGGAGGACAATCGTCCGGCTTTACCAGGCTTGGTAACTTCTTTGTGACATCCCTGATGCAGGCCCCTGGCAGGCAGAAAATCTCTCTAGAGAGGTTGTCTGGACAGCAAATGGGTCCTTCAGTGCCTCTCAGTGAGGAGTTTCCTATTACTAATAGCATTGCAGGGGTGGGAGGGTGGGTGGCACCGGTCATAATACATCTAGTTGGTTTCACCAGCTTTTCACAAATGACCTTTTCTTGGTCCTGGCTATCCAATGACAGCTATCACCTTCCAGGCCCAGAACATCATACCTGTCATACAGGGGCACATCAGTAGTATGGGGAGACGTATCCTTCTCTTCTGAGCAGAGACAAGAGTCCATTCCTCCTTACCTAGTAAACCTGCTGGACCAGTAGGCTCAGGGTTGGAGACTAAGCCACCTTCCCCTTGCAAAGGTCCAGGGAGGGGCTGCCACTCAGCCCATGTCAATGCATAATACTGTGCATTGATCATTCACATTCCCAAATGCTAAGCTTCCTGGTGAGATCCTTACTCCATACAGCAAGCTGTTCACATACCTTATCCAGATGAGCACACTTGCACCCATGACATGCACCTCTACCTTGAGGCCCTAGGGGAGCTTCAAGGGTCTGAAGTTCACCACAGCTGAGGGCCTGGGCAGCTCTGTCAAGCCCTGACAGGTCTGTTTGGGTGCACGATTCAACCTGAGAAGGTTACAGACCCTCTGTCTGGGTTTCAGCCTCAGCCCATCCATTACAATGTGTAGAAACCATTTTTGATTCATCAAGCCTCTCTGCTCACCCACCTGCTTGCCCTGCCTGAGCAAACTGGCATGCAAATTGATGTTTGCTGTGCTCTGGTTCACCAGGCTCCTTAGAGCCCTTCAAAACCCCTGCAGTAATCTTGGCTCCAACCCCCTCCTCGCCTGATTGGGTGTCATAGACTTCCATGTCTGGACAGGTTTCAGGGCTGCTGAGGTGTCCCTGCAGTCAGGAACTACCCCGTACAGCCTGAGCGAAAAAAATCACCCCCAGACTTAACCTCAGTGTCAGTCTTTGCTGCTGCTGTGGCATGTGTTCAATTTATAGATTATTAGTAGCCATTTATAACACTAGATCAGCTCCTCCTTCTAGCATGCAGCCATATAAATACAATTCTGATGGGAGTAATAGCCAAAAGTAGCTTATTGTGAAAATAGGCATACATTTGAGAATTGCAGCAAATATCAGATGCAAATTCAGGCCTAAACTCTCTCCAGACTAGGGGACATTTGGATTTAGGCTTTGTTTGCTGCCTTATCTTGCGTGAATGGCTCATCTCTGGGGGTGTATCCCTTCTGCAAACATCACGGCCCAGCTCAGAGAGTGAGGCAGGAAGGAAAGGTAAAGGATATATCAGAGATAGGGATGCCCTTGCTCCCTTACTTCAGAAAGTACAGGTTATCGAAACTCTTGATATAATCTGAGGACACTTCAAGATAACCAACTAAACCTCTTTCCCTAATGATACGATCCTCATTTGGGATGCAAGTAAGTTTAAGAGAATACATTAAGTTAGAGAGGTAAAGCGAGGATTACATAAATGAATTTTCACTTGAAATCTCCCACGTTTCAGGAGTTACTCAGTAACTTGGTTATCTGCAATGAAAATAGCATCCAGAATGATGCCAGGCCTCTGCATATGAATATGTGTATTCTACTGAAGTAGAATCTCTTCTAAGCAGCTTTGTACAACCTTTTGCAAATAACTCTGCACAGAGCATAACTTACTTATTCTACTGGCATAGAGATAACCCCTCCAAAGAAACAATGGATTTTCTGTATTTGGGTGCCATATCCAGTAACAGAAACAAAAAATACACATAAATGTTATACCTGAGATAAATGCAGTAATAAACCTGTTGATAAATCCATTACTTCTGTGCTACTAGTAGACATGTTGTTGTGAAAAAAAGCAAAGTACTGATTACCAAACTGCAGCAGTGGTGGTTTCTGTAGCCATGAATATATCTGTGCTGTTTGGTTTTCTTTGGAGAACCATCCAGTGTGCCACAGACAGAATGTCACTGGGTTCTCAGTAAGAAATCCACATCTCTTACTGTCACGTAAATCAAAACTAAATCAACCTGCATTTATTTCACACAGCAAATTAGGCTGCAATGCCACACCTAGCAGGAACATAATTTAAACCAAGACAGATGTCTCCCACAGATTACCTAACATATATTTTAATCCCCTTTCAGACTGAATATTTATAACATACTATGCTTATATTTGCTCTTCTGCAAAACCTTTTGTTTACTGTGTCAGGATGCTTTTTACAGAATTTATGATGAAGATTATGAGGAGACAGCAACTGTCTTCTACACTTCTCACCTAATACAAAACCTACTGGAGACAATACAGGGATTCGTCACTGGTTCTGATGAGTTTAGGATTATTATGAGACACAGTATCTGTGTTTTAAATGGTCTAATGAAAAATGAACATAAGAAAATTCTGAAAATATAACAGCTATGAAATCATTTTGCTTGGAGAAGTATTAGATTTTTTTAAAGGTCTCCATTTTGTATACTTTGAATAAGTTATTATTATTTACCAGCATTCCTGAGGGATGCTTGCTTAACAAGAAATTCTTATGTTTTCAGAGTTCACTTGCTCCTGCTGTTTATAGTAGCAGTTTGCTGAGTGCAGCAGTCCTGCTTTTCAGGTCATTTATTTCAGACAAACCAACCTTCCCCTGTCTGGCTATTGCTGCTGTCCTGAATGATGTGGCCATATAGAAGGCACTTCAACATAGGACATGATGGCATTCTCTAGGAAAGCAAGTGACAGACAAATCCACCTGTGTACCTCATCCATACCCAGGTGAATCATCTTTTGGAGAGAGAGTTAGGGATAAGGGAAAGGAACTCACAGGAGCTCAAAATGAATCTGTAACCTTAAAGAAAAAGATCCTCATACTTTATGACCTTGAGAAATTTGAAGATTTGTACAGTTCCAGGAAGAAAAACTCAGCTCAGTGTGAAAGGAACCAGTAAACATAAGCAGGAACTAGTTTCCATTTTGTCGGAAATTCTACATTTTTTGAAAGTGTTTTTCCTATTCTGAAACAGAATAAAATTTCTTCCCAAATTTTTCTTGAAATAAAATGCTAACAGAGAAAAAGTATTCAAGATTTACTCAAATGCTTTATTTTGACTTTGAAATTTTCTAAACATTTGAATTAAAATACATTTTGAAATTAAAAATAAAATGTACCATATTTACTTTGATCAGGGGTTTTTTTTAGGTTTGGGTTTGTTTTTTTTTAATCAGCTTTCAAGGAGTTAATATTTTCCATATACAGTTTTCTGTTTATTCTGAAAATTTCTAAACAGGTAGGGAAAATAACTGGGAAGAGTTACCATGGAGCTTTTAAAATATATCCACTCTAACAGGTATCTACACCTAAAATAAGTCTTTGCCTGTGGCGTTATAACCTGGTCTCAGCACAAAGTTTCTTTATCTGCCTTTTTTGCTCCAAATGTTCTTGAAGACAACTAATCTGAAGGAAGGGTCCATATGGTTTTGTTGATGATGCTCTTTTATCTATCAATAGATTTGTACTGAGAAATAAAGAAAGATACTTGACTTCATTGGCCCACTATGAATGGGGGAATCTGGAGGGCTAAAGTTAGGTTTCCTGTTTTAGCAACATACTGTACTAACTTATGATTTTTTTAATTTATTTATTCTTTTAGCTAAGAGCATCACCCAATTTCCAGCATGGTTACAGCTGCAGGAAAAGACTGGCAGCTAACATAGTAATAAGTCAGTATTGAGATTCACTTATTACTATTAATTTCCCCATTGCTTCCAACTGATCCAGGAACTACTTATGGAAATTCTTCTATCTTACTGAAGTCCAGCACTGTTGCTGTCAAACCTGCCAAAAGGCACAGCAATGCCACTGTGATAAAGTAAGTCCAATTCTATCCCAATCCTGCTTTCCTAGGGAAGAACAGAACTCATGAAATAATTATCAACTGTGACAAGAAAGTAGCTGGCCAAACACTTGCTGCTAATCTAGGCATGACAGCAGGACTATACCTTTCAAAGCAGTAATTAGCTAGATGAACAACAACATAAGTACCAGACAATGACATGGAAAGGACTGTCCCTAAAGGACAGATTCATTATATGTAGGGTTTAGTGTTTGTGTGACTTATGAATGTTATTTTGCAGTATACAATTACGCTTCTCTTCTGCTGCCTTTCTCTTTGTTTTCTGCACAGTTTATGGAAGGGGACAGAGAGAAAAGCTGGAGATGAAGCCACAAAAGAACAGGTGTCAGAAGATCTGTAAGACTTTCCTTACTTTGATGAAATGAGGGTGGCTGAATCTCTCAGTGAAACAGCAGTATCAGCCTGCACCCCATCTTGAGGGAATAAGGAATCCTGTATTGCATTCTTCCCTCATTTTGTGCTTGGACTGATATTCACCTAGTGTTTGTGGATTATGTCTAATAATCCTTATGACTTTTCTTTCTCAACAGAGCAGATTCTCAGTAGCTGTACATTGGTGTAATGCTCTTGAAGCCAGTGGAATTATTATAGATTTATCCACAGCATTCACCAAACCAGCAGTCAACAGCAGTGCTAGGGGTGTTTGCCTATCACCTAAAAGAAAGAACAAGTTCAAACTGCTTCCATTGAATGTAAAAGGCAGGACTACTACCACATCCAGAGCTGATGCTCTGGATCACATCCCATGCCACAGAACCTGTTTTCAACTGGACAGTTCCTGTGCTTAAACTTAAACACACACCTAAGTGTTTGCAGTATTAAAGCCTCTGTTTGGAATGACAGAGTGAATCGGAATGGAGATGAATTAGCTGGCAGGGGGCAGGTGAGTTGGTCAAAGGCACATGCAGTTTATCATATGGCTCTGTAATTTACTACATGATTATCACAACTACATATTTGGTGTGGGAATATAGATATACGTGTGCACATGCATAAACAGAGCCAAACTTTTTTGGCATGAAGGCCACACAGTCATTTCAAACTGAGACTCTGGGCTGCACTTGTTCCAGGACTGTTTGTCTGTTGCCAACACACTGAAGCGCCTCAGGCTTCAGTCTGATTCTTTGTTTGCTTGCCCATTAAAGTTCTTATCCCACACTCCCTTTTGGCAGAAAATTTTGTTATTTCTGCTTTATGCTGGCCTAGGCTCTTCTCTTTCCTCTGTTCCTATTAACCTATAGCAGCGACAGCCAGGAGCAAACTGAAGCAGCTGGTTGGAGATGCTACTATCAGACTTCAAAACAGCTGTTGTGCAGAGGGACTACCCTAAAAATGTTCCATTACAGCATTGCTGGGCCATATTTTGGCCATTGCAGACAGGGAATTGGGGAAAGAGAGCATGTTCATTTGCAGATATTTAATTGCTGAAAAATGTAGAGGTGTGTGCAGCATCTTTATTGGATGTCACACAGAAGTAATACTTTCCAGGTATTTTTTTTGGCACTTCATATCATTATCCTCTTACTGCCAGTATGCAGTGGCCCCATGTTGCAACTCAGCATGAAACTGATTTCCATTTTTCTGTTTAAATTAATATTTACCAGTTGGTTATTTTTGGCAGAATTATTGATATTATTGATTCAAGATGAATAGCCAAATTCAGTTCTTGGTTACAGCAGTATGACATCTGGAGTTAACTCCACTTTTACCAATGTCAGCAAGAGCAGACATGGTTCTTTTTCTGTCTTTTTATAGTATAACATTTTGTCTGTCCTTACCTACACGTAAGAATTGGGCTGCAGTTTAAATTTTGGAAAAGCTGGGTTGCAGCATTGAGTATAGCTCTGAAATTTATTGATTGGGCACCTCTCTAAGATAATATTACTGGCAACTTAACCTTCAGAAACCAGTCAGTTTGGAATATCATTATGTCCATGCAGAATTAGCTCTTACAAAAGGAGTATCACTTAGACCTCTATCAGATGGGGAAAAAAAAAAGAGTACTTCTGTATTTATCGATCAAGTGGATTAATCACTTCAGAGTTATTTTAGCTATTTCTAAACTAAAGATGGAGAAGAATCATTGGCCAGGATATAGGACCTACATTGTAATTTGAATGGATTCGTAGCAAGGGAGGCACTTGATGCAACTGCACCAAGTTTTCTGCACGTCCTGTTGTGTGCTGGGGGCATATTTCCTCTACATTTCTGTAGGGGTACAACAGTGCATGTTGCCTGTTCTGAATACACCCCATTGGTTACTAATACAAGTAAATACCTCAGCTGTGTCTACAGATAAACTATGAAATTACATGGCATAGCCTATGTAAGTGGCGTGTGAGCCTAAGCATTGTTGTGTTCAAGAGCTGTACTTTGAACCACACTCCTGTTTGTCATCTGAAGGGTGGGAAATCAGTAAAAGAACAAAGTCAGCCACCAAGGCTGCCAAGCTAGGTTTGCCATGACATTGATAAATATTCAAGCCAGTGTCTTTCAAATGTTATTGTGAATCACCTTTCCCTCCTTCCTTCCCCTGCTTCAGTCATCTTGCTGGCTCAGAACATTCACCTTTGTCTCAGATCTCAGCTGCCTTCACTTTATTGCATATGACTGCTATTGTCTTTGTCTCTTTTATCCACTTCGCTGTGTCTCATTTTCCTAAAGTACCTGGCACCCACTTTTCCATAACACTGTTCCTTTGTTTCAGGAAAACATAATTCCAGGAGGCAGCAGAAACACAGTTCCAAAGGCCACAGGGTGACATCCTCTCACACCTGATCTTTATTCATATCGGGGTTTGATGGCTTTTTTTTTTCCATTTCTCAAGCACCCTGCAACTCCCTTCCTCCCTGACAGGAAGGCACATTTTATTTCTCATAAAAATGCTTTCCTATCAATCTTCTGTTCTTCAGAAGTTTCACGAGGCCCTTCTGTTAAATATTTTCTCCTGTGGATGGACCTACTGAACTCATTGTGGTTTGTTACTGTTTTGGTATTTTTTTTCTCCTTGCTAAATTTGGAGGAACTTAGAACCTTTTATTCATTTCTAATCTCTGTTTTACTGGCTTCAGCAGTCATCTTCCCAAACTCCATTTTTAATTTTGTTGTAGAAACAATTCAGAAGTTAAAATATCTGAACTGGTTGGCTTTCTAAAAGTAGGGGGGGGGGGGGTTAATGTACAGCTAATCTTATGTTTGTGGTTTATACATAATCTACCTGCCTCAGATATCATCCACAAAAAATGTAGTTTCTCTTATTTTTACCGAGTCAGGAAAGGATGCTGCTATGCAGTCCTTCATGTACACTTTCTTAGCTCCCTGATGCACTAAAAAAGGGCTCTCAGTCCATTGAAATAATACAAAACCTCCATTGCTGATGGAAGTGGTATGTGATTTTCTGTGTATATTTTACACCAGAAGGTACAGTGCCTATTATACAGTGCCCATTTAAAACTCAAACACAATGACTCCTGCAGCTGGATGGTGACCTGCCCATGAAGTTTAAGACAGCATAGACTTCCACATGAATCTGCAGATTAATGAGACAGAGAACTATCTTCTTTTTTACCCACAAAAGGCTACTTGCACATTCAGAATGTGCTGTAGACTAAAACCAAAGTTCATCTCGCCACAGAAGCAGAGAAGAAATGCACGCAGGATACACCTCAGAAACAGCCCAGCCCTTATGGAACACTCCTCTGGAATTTAACACAAAATGATAAGCTTTCTGCAGCCTTTTTTTTCTTCTTTCTTTCTTTTTTTTTTAACCATCCTATAGCTCAGACACCTCTTCTATTAAATTCTGTACAATGGCTCAAAAAAGTTCATATAAAAGATGTAATGCTCCATAGGTCTCAGAGTAATTTCTGCAGTGTTCTGTTACATTTCTACAGGACTCCCTTGCTTCTATTCCAATTATGTTATCTAGAACTTTTCATAAAAGACCTATCTTATAACAGGCCCTTTCCCTTTCAATTTTCCTTTAAGTATTACAACATGTGTATGGAGATATATAGTATTCAAGCACCTTTTCCTCCAGGCTCAAGATCAATGCATCCCAAAGAGTAGGAAATCTAGTAAGAGCATTAGGAGACCTGCATGGGAACTACTGGATAAGCTTAGGCATAGGAAGGAAATATATAGTACATGGAAGAATGGGCAAGCCACTTGGGAAGAATACAGGGAGGCTGTCAGAGGGTGTAGGGGGGCAACAAGGAAAGCTAAGGCCTCCTTAGAACTTAAGCTGGCAAGGGAGGTCAAGGATAACAAGAAGAGATTTTTTTAAGTATGTTGGAAGCAAAAGGAAGTCTAGAGGTAGTGTGGGCCCTTTGAGGAATGAAATGGGTGCACTGGTGACTGAGGATACAGAGAAGGTGGAATTACTCAATGCCACCTTTACCTCAGTCTTTACTGCTAATGCCAACTACTAGGAGTCTCAGAACTTTAAAACTAGGGAGGAAGATGGGAGGAAGGGAGTTTTGACCTCAGTTGATGATGTTTGGGTCAGAGATCAGTTGAGCAGTCAAGGCTTTCTAGAGCACTGGGTACAGCCAAATCATTCTTGAAGTTAAACTGGAACAGTAAGGTAAGAAGGTTAGAACAATATTAGTTATAATTAAAGAGACCCTGAAAATAGCAGAATAATGAACTCTTTCCCTCCCCTTCTCTCCTTCAAGCTAATACTTAATTCTGTAGAAGGCAGAGATTAGAAGAAAGAATAGTGGCCTGAAGCAAAAGGAAGAAAAAGGGGAATTATGACACACAGAAAATTAAGGTTTAAGATACTCACACATCCAGCAAGGGGAAGAAAAAAAAAGACAAAAATATAAAAGGGTATTTGAAGTACATTATACACAGAAGCAATCCCAGCAACGGAATTAGCCAGTTAGCAGGTGAAGGCAGTAAAACCGTTACTAATGAAGAAAGCCAGATTCAATAAACATGTCTTTCCTTGATTTGGAAAAAGTAGGATGACAACAGTATCATATCAGCCAGCCAAAGCCTTTTTTCAGTCCATTAGTAACCAAATAGGATGTTGAACATCTACTTGTGATAAAACCCTGTAATTCATCAGGCCCAGATAGCTTGCACCTGAGGAGTCTCAAATAGTTGTTGGAGGAGATTCTTCCTTCCACATGTTAATTTTTAATGGGTCTTGAAATAATACAGAAATTCCAGAAGACTGGAAGAAGACTGATGTTTTGCCAGTATTCAACCAGGACAACCACTGTGACCTTGGCAAATATAAGCCAGCTAACCTAAAGTCAAACTGGAGAGGAGGTGAGGGGGGAGGAAAATAATAGAATATGGGATTCGACTGATAAAGAATCAAAGGACAGGAAGTAATTAATGCCAGTCAGCACAGTTTTATGGAAAATAGGTCTTGTCAGACAAACCTGATTAGATTACAAATTTGGCTGAAAAGGTAACTGCTTCAGTGTGATATACCAAGACATTTGTAAGGCATTTGATTTAATTTTGCAAAACATTCTGATTAAAAATAATGTTGTGTAGTCTCAGTGAAATACCCACTAGCACTGGTCTTATAAAGTGGCAACTCATCCCTGAATTATGTTTTTAGCAAGGCTGGAAAGGTTGTCAGTCTTAGGCCTGGCACTCAAACGTTTTCATTGCTGAGTTAAATAGAAATTACTATTGATTTTACTGTTAATGCAATCTTTGCATATAGAAATAGAAAAGCAGCCAATTTGTATCTAGATATGATGTTACATCTTTATACAGCATTGGTGTGGCTACTGAAATGCCATATAGTTTCAGTGATTGTATGTTTAATGAAGCTGAAAAAAATCAGAAGTTTGGAAAACAGCTGCAAAAATCAGAACTGAAGAAAACACTTTACCATGAGAATTTTAGAGGCTATGGGGAGATGGCTTGATTATAGTGCATAAATAACTCCATCAGCAGAAAAGCAGCTCCCTCACTTTCCTTTTCCAGTGCCCCCAGTGAGCTGGGATGCTGAACGGTTTCTGTTTCCACATCAGTAGCAGGATGGGTTAAGCATGGCCTGGTGACAGTGGGGTGTCCCCATGGCAGAAGGTGTACCTGACCTACTGCACACAGCAGCACTCATCTAAGTTGTCTGCATCTGTGAAGGCTCCAAGACTTTTCTCTTGCCTGTAATCCCTCTCCAAGTAAAAGGGCAGATAAAATGACCCTGGATAACGCAGGAAATGTCCTGGCCAATTATTTTTGGGAGCCTCAAGGAGTTATCAGAGGATCAAAGACCCTTCTGTAGTCTTCAACACAGAAAAGTTGCAGCTAGGTGACAAAAGCAGAGGCGGAGGAAGAATGTGACAACTTAATGATACTATAGTAGAACTGGGTAAGATCCTCAGCTCAAGTGACCAGGTGCTGTTCCTTCAAAGTCAGTGGAGAGATGCTGATTTACACCAGTGGAGAGTCTGACATATTCTATTTTTTTATTTGCTTGAGTCCTGCCATGGATCCATAAGCAAAGATTAATGCAGGTCAGCCATGGGCAGGCTGGAGTTAATGCAGAAAGGCAGATGTGAGGTTGCTGATTCTGATAAAAGCAAATTGTGAACTGCAAGCATCCGAGTGTTGAGTGTCACTTTCACACCTACCAGCTGCCCTTGCCTATTCCCCACAGCCATCTACTTCTGTCATCATGATATGTTCCTGAAACCACATTTGTGCTGCTGTCACTTTTTGTCTTTGGAAATTTGTGTACAGGATTTCTATAATGGCATACTAAAAACACTTGAAAACTTCAAATGAGTGGATTAAAATATAGTTAACACAGGCAAATCACTTCCACATATTAGGCTAGAACTTGACTCTTCTTCAAGGTCTGCGCTCAACCCTTCAAAGATTTTGCAGTAGCAGTGTTAATATTTACAAAGTTGTAGGAGGTGTCTAATGGTTAAGTGTGGTGAAGAGCTTGTTCCTTTCATGAAAAAAAATGAGCAACCTCTTTCTAGATCTCTGGGTCTTTCACTATCACAAATAAGAAAGAGACACATATCTTTATGGGGTTGCCTGGCTTCTCTGTTTCCACTAGCCCTCTGATTGGGAACAGCCCTGACTATCAACAGAGACAGGGCATGTCTAAAGCATTTCTGCCTCCGTATCAGTACTGGGCAATGTCAATACTGTCAACATGTCAACAATTCATGGCATAGATGTGGAAGATAGCATGAGGACAGACTTTGAATGTCAAGCCCAGGTCCCTCCAGGGCTAGGACCTGGGAACACAGCAGCCTGAGAGATGCACTGGTCACATGCTGTGCTTGCAGCCCCTACTGAATTCTGAACTCAGTGTCGTCCCTGAACTCCCACCTTGCAGGTTATTTCCTAGAAGTGATTAACTGCACTTTTCCTCTTTGAAAGGCAACATTTCCCAGCCTTTGCTGAGTTTTTGCCTTCACACTTAATCACTGGTTCACGAAGAATGATACAGACTTGCACTCACCTGCTTGAAAGGTACAAACCTCAACCCAAACTGCCCATAAATTACCAAGATGCCAGAAGCAGCTGCCTAGGTACAGCAGCAGAGAGTTTAGGGTGAGCCATGAAATTAGCCTACAAAGTCTATTAAACCAGCTAACACAGAGCTTTTTGTTATTTGTACTGCAGCACGAAATGTGCTTCCAGCTACCCCAGCTTTGCTGTTATCATTACCTGCACTGGCAACCTGAAAACACCTGATGGTACCAATACTTTTAGGGAGGGAAAGAAAAAAAGGACAAGAAAGAAAAAAAGACAAGGTTAGCAAACCAGATTTCTCTGGAAAAAAATAATTGCTTTAAATATAGAAAAGGTTATATACATTTTTTTTGTCCTTTCTCTCCCCACAGGCTGTTGGCCTATGATCGTTCCTTTTACCTACCCTATAGCTGATTTTGTTGTTTATTCCTAGCTCACCCTCCAGTTTGCTTGGGGCCCCGTGTCTTATTGAGTGACCCGCTGCTCCCCTTCCAAGTTCAGAACCTTTCTGGCTAACAGCTGCAGTGACACGTAACACAAAAAGACAGCTTTGGGCACAGGGCGTGCAGCCGTTTCTGGAGAGTACAGTCTGCTGTTCAGCAGGACCATTGCTGCAAGATTAAGTGATTAAGCCTAACTAAAAGTGACTAACAGGGATAGATCTTTTCCTGTCAAATGTGTGTGGTTTTCCATAGAGCAGCTCCAAGGTTGTGAGTGAAGGTGAAGAGCTCTTCTTCTAAAGACTCCTTAATTTCAAGAAATTCAAAGAGCAGGCATGGCACTTTGTTCTGTGACTTTCTTAAACCTATACTCTACTTCACATCCTTTAATGAGCCATCATCTTTCATATTTAAAACAAATGTAAGAGAAGTTAAAAGAAGACAGAGGAGATGAGAAATAGAAGTCTTTGCAGATGTAAGGTATAATTTAGCAAAGTGTGATTTTATCACCCAATCCTGCCAGATCCTCAACACATCCTGCAGGGTACAGACTCCTCTGCTCATCTTGTGAGCATTAGGGAGTAAAAGCGCTCCATTCTTTTCCTAGTTGCTTGAAAATCCCTAGTGTTGGTTATTTATTCAGCAGTTGCATATGTATTTATATGGCTAAAGCCTTGAGAATCTTCATAAATTAACAAGTCTGTTTTCGCAATAAACAATACCTATTTAGGAATTAAAACTGATTCATAAAAACCCTCAGTTCAGACTATCTGATCAATATGGTATGAAAACATAGATAAAATAGGGAGATCCAAAAAAGTATGTTTTATTTACATGTCTTGTATAAATATAGAAAAAGGGGGACAGGATATATATACTAACAAAGTAGTTACAAAATTGTTTTCATTAATAACTTATTAAACCAGTTTTATTTCTTGAAAACAATCAAAGTATGCTAAAAGCTATGGAGGCAGCTGGTTGAATTTCTCCTGGAGGGTTTGAACGGGGCTTCAGGCTGGTACCGAATTTCACTCTTGTGAATAAATTCATGTATTATCTCTTGGAAAGAAATGCTTTCCAGGCTGGAATGAAGCCTATTTAGTAAATTATTATTTTTGTTTTTAAAACTAAATGACTGTTTATTAAAAAAGACAGCCACTGAAATTCAAATTTTTCCTCATTACCTGAGGCATAACCAAATTGTCAGCTATTCAACTAGGGTGATAATGTGGAACAGGAGTGTTGCAATGTTTGCCATCATTCCAGCTGGTTCCTCCAAAAAGACACCTTCTCATGAGCTTCTCATTAGTGAGCCTACATATTTTATAGAAGCCTATGACCTAGCAAAAGGTATGGTTTAGAAGTGATCTGATAGCACATATGAGTTGTTAGTCTCTTTTATTTGGACACAGCTTTATTTGAAACAGAAATTAATTCTGACTAGGAATTTGTATCCCAGTATGTCAGGGGTTGGAAGGGACCTAGAAAGATCATCTAGTGCAACCCCCCTGCCAGAGCAGGAGCACCTAGATGAGCTCACACAGCAATGCATCCAGGCAGCTCTGGAATGTCTCCAGAGAAGGAGACTCCACAGCCTCCTGGGCAGCCTGGGCCAGTGCTCTGTCATCCTTACTGTAAAGAAGTTTCTCCTCGTGTTAATACTAAACCTCCTGTGGTCCAGCTTGCTCCCATTCCCTCTTGTCCTAACATTGGATGACATTGAGAAGAGCCTGGCTCTCACCTCCTGACACTCACCCTTAACATATTTATAAGCAATGAGGTCTCCTCTCAGTCTCCTCTTGTCCAGGCTGAAGAGACCCAGCTCTCTCAGCCTGTCCTCCTAGGGCACATGCTCCACTCCTTTCAGG
>VWZO01013214.1:44625-90072 GCA_013396975.1 Bucco capensis
GTGATAAGCCTCCTCTCCTCCAAATGCTTGGAGATAGTGACAAGTACAAGCTGTTCCATCACCTTTCCAGGGATGGAGGTGAGGCAGACTGGCCTAGTTACTGGGGTTGTCTTTCTTGCCCTTTTTGAAGGGTGGGATGACATTGGCCTTCCTCCAGTCCTCAGACACCTCTCCCATTCTCCAGGACCTCTCAAAGATAATGGAGAGAGGCCTAGCAATGACCTCTGCCATTTCCCTCAGCACTCTTGGGTGCATCCCATCTGGACCCATGGACTTGTGGATGTCCAGTTTGCTCAACTGATCTCTGACCCAAACCTCATCAACTGAGGTCAAAACTACCTTCCTCCCATCTTCCTCTGTAGTTTTAAAGTACTGGGACTGCTGGTAGTTGGTGTTAGCAGTAAAGACAGAGGCAAAGGTGGCATTGAGCAATTCCACCTTTTCTGTATCCTCAGTCACCAGTGCACCCATTTCATTCCCGAGGACTCCCACAGGTAACCTCTGCACCTTGTCTCCTGCTGCCCCAGACAAGGCCCCTGGACCTGGTTCACTTCCTGGCCGTATCTGAGGCTGTCAATGGACCTGTTTCCAGCATATGGCTTTCTTTGTCCAACTGAGCCCCTGTGGGACCATGCTCTGGTGGGTGAAGGATCCAGCTTTGGAACAGAGGGAGGCTGGTGTTTGGGAGGTTGCATCATTTCACTTAGAGTACTTCCAAATTCTGATTCTTGGGCAAATAGTTGAGCTTACATAGCTAAAGAGGTGCTTCAGCATGATATGGTTAAGGCAGATGCAGACACACCTATGCTGTGCTGAGTTAGTTCTGACATGGCTTGTCCAGGTGCCAACAGCAGAGAACCAACAGCACTCAGACATCCATGATGCTGGGGAAAGTGCCTCACACCTCAGTGTTTCTTTCAACCCTGTTGTGGCTGTTATCTGGTGTCTGCAATATGGCAGTATAGGATAGATTACATTTCTTGCAAATTGAATTTTGCATGCTTATTTTCTCTATTATTATTTTAGTGTTTCTACTTCTACTTAGTTGAAACTATCCAGAGAAACAGATTGAGTTGGAATATTAATACTGAATAGCTACAGACTTCTGCTACTGTTTTAATTTAGGACTAGATTCTCGGCTCAATGGCACAAGAGTAGTTTTAGCAAAATGTAAATCTCTGCCACATGCTGCACTGTAAATAAGATTAGATTCTAGTCTTTTCATCATGATCCTACCAGAACAATTTTTATTTTATTTTGTTTTTATTTAGTGACATTCTCAAAGCACTTCTGCAAGCTAATTTCTTATTTCAAGTTTGCTTCTTCAAGATAGTTCTTTTCTTTCAGTGTATTTCTGAAAGGAATATTCTCTTACTTCTGTATCAGGGTGTTGTACCCTAGGACACAAAGCTGTAGCATTTTTTTTAGTACAGACAGCTTTATTGTTTTCCCTTGGGTTGCATTTGGATTTCAGTAATAGATTTATTCTTAATAATTCCAAGGCAGGAATTCTTACTTTGCATAAATTCAGTATTTTCTTGCTGTTGAAGGTTTTGTTATAGTCAGAACACAACTGTCATTGTGATATTCAGACTTCTTGTTGTTTAGTCGCTGATTGATTTATTATAGAAAAGCCCATCCCTTAAGACAATTTTTCATTAATTCCATTTTTTTTGGCTCAGACTACAGGATATTATCTTAAAATACTAGGAGGATGGTCAGCTTTCCAGTCTCTGAGCCATAACCTATATCTGGCATCCACAAGCCATGCACAACAGCACTGGGCTGGCCCAGGCCCCGGGGTTACTCAAGCCGGCACAGATGCAGCAAGGGTGGGCCAACCACACCTGGAGGCTCCTCCTGCCCACTCCACCACCTTCAGTGGCCTCACTTCCTCAAGCCGCTGGAGAAATGGGTCACACAAAGGTCCCTCTGCCATCATAGCCCTACAGTGGGTGGTGTACAGACAGTACAGTAGAGTACAGACAGTAGGGAAATCTGAACAACGTCATTGCACTTGTATGAGCAGAGTCTTGCCCTAGTTACAAGTAGGCCGTGACACCTGAAGCCTTCTGTGACCTGAACAGCAAAGCTACTCACGATTGAAGCGCTTTGTCCTGGGAGGCCCTACTGTTACTCTGGGCAGGGTCTCTGAGTTGGTGGGCTGAGCCTCTTCCCTGAGGCATTCACTGCTTGAAAGCTGGGTCTCAGGTGGTCTTACACTGCTTCTGTATGTGGAGGTATGTGTGGGCAGCCCCTCCCACGGCAGATTCGCTTAGGGACCGTGGGCCGGGGCTCTTCTAGCACGCCTCTGGGCCGGATTTCAGGACCCCGCGGTCCGAAGCTACAGCATCACCTTCCCTCCGAGCCCGACGAGAAGCGGGAACACCACTTCCCGGGTGCGCAGCCGCCGGTCGCCCTCCTCGGTCACGACCGGCTACTCTCCTGCCGTCCAGAGGAGGCGCTCCCCGCGCCTCATGGCGAGGAGGGGGTAAGCGGCACCAGCACCCCGGCATCCAACAGTGCGCTAGGACCCGGCGGGCCCCGGCCTCCCTGGGCGTACGCGGGCTGGGAGGGGAGCCCGGTGGAGGTTCGCCTCTTCCCTTAAGAGCGGGATGCGCTCGGAGGCGGCGGCGCAGCCGGACGGCCTGGAGAGGTTCGTCAGTGCCGGCAAGGGCCGGGGGCTGCGGGCTCGGCGTCACTACGCCGTGGGGGAGCTGCTCTTCAGCTGCCCGGCCTACAGCGCCGTTCTGACCGTCAGCGAGCGCGGCAGCCACTGCGATGGCTGCTTCGCCAGGTAGGGCCTGGGGCAGGCCCGGGGTGTAGGGCGGCAGGGATGGGGGCAAGGGTGGCAGGGCCGACCCCGAGGCGGCTTCTGGGGGTTCGGCCGGCTGTAGCCCGCCCCAGGGCGGCTTCAGGTCGGCCCACTCGTGTCCCTCGGCCATGGCTGTGTCAGTCAGCGGCGTGGAGGCCAGTGCTCCCCGAGCGGGCCCTTTCTCGGTCCCCCAGTGCTGATCATGGCAGTAGTATCCTGCAGAGAGTTTGCCGGGGGGTCCGGGGGCCATTCTTCGCAAAACTCTCTCCCTCCTTGGCTTGTGGTTCCCTGGCGGCGGCGCCGTGAGGAAACTCTAAGCGCAAAACTGGTTTTCCTTTCTTAACAGTTCAGGAAAAAGGAAAAAAGTTCTGCTTTTCATGTGCTCTGGCAGTTACGTAGGCGTGTAACCTTGCTCTCACGGGAAGTTTCATCGATCCATCTGTAGTAACATAATAACCTGGTTATAACTTGGAGCAGATGTTAATGTTTGACTCAGTAAAGAAAAGCAACTCTTGTACTTATGCTATTTTTAACAATATGTAAGTGTTGCTTGCATATGTAGACAGAGAGGCAGACAGAAGAATATAATTATTACTCTAGTAGGTCTTTTCATCTCTTGGCCTGTCATCTTAACTTGCCTATACCTTTCTCTTTTTTTTTCTCTTGACCTTGTCCTTTTTCTTCCTTCATTACATTATCTACTTATATGATTTACTCACTTTCTTCACCCCTCTCTTTGCATATAAGCACCTAATATAGTTCCTTGTGAAGACACTAAAGTGAGTCTCATTAATTTGAAGAACTGTAGAACTGAAGTGTTTTTCTTTCTTCACACTAGTGGCTTTTTGTAGCCATTAAGTTTTGTGGAGTTTTTGTTTTAACCCGCGTGCCTAACCACAAATTCCCTTCTGCCAAAGAAACTGGCCAGTTTGTTAATCACATGCATAAGATTTCTCTTTGTGAAATGACCAAGGAATACTTTATGTGCTCCAATACCAGCTGGTATTGTAGAGATAGTAGTTCTCTCATGGAGTAACTTCTAAAGATCATTTCCAGGAGCAGCCTGTTTAAATGCTGCTTGTTCTCCGTGCTAGCTTCTCCCATGGAGCTCTGGAGGAGCACAGTGACCAAGAAATGTACTAAATGCAGTACTATAGCAGTTGCAGTGAGGTAGTCTGAAACTTATTTCACACCAGGGTGATGAGGCTCTGCTAAGAGGAAAGATATCTCTGTGATGTAACTTGATCTGCCAGTGCTCAGAAATGTGTTTTGTCAGTGCCTCCTCACATTAGCACTGAACTGGCACGTACTAGATTCTGAACTGTGCTTGGTGAACTTGGAGAGAGTGTCAGTAGGAAGGCTCAGGACTAGTTTGGGAAGAGAAACTTTGCTAAATGATCCTAAAACTGTTTTAGTAAAATGAGAATGGGACTAGAATGTTGTAGTTGCATCTGATAGTATTGTTACTTTAAAAATGCAGCTGTGAGCCAGCTGTTAGCAAGCAAAGACATGTTAGCCTGACTCACGTTGCACCTTCTTTGCAAGAACAATCAGAGGATGTCAAGACTTGCTATGCTTTATGGACTCCAAATGCCAGTGACCTCTCAAGTGTTGTACACTATAATATTGTACAAGGATGTTTACCTTTGTTTTTCTCTAATGAACTTACTGCAGTTTAGGACAGGTTTTTTTGTCATTAATACTGTGGAGGATGTGTAGGCATGTTAAAGTATTAAATGTTGTTGAGAGATACCTGTTGCTGTCACACTAAAGTGTCACATATTGAGTAACACATGCTCTATTTTTGATAGGATCTGCCACAACACATGTACCTTGAAACAGAAAAGGACCTTCCTTTTGGCAGTTTCCTGTATTGGGATATATACAAATACAAAAAAAGGAGAGTGCAAGGCTTAGATTGCCTTAGAATGCACAGATATTAGAGCAGATGATGGCAGGACAGTGAAAGGCTATGTGGTGACAGGAGATCAAACTATATTTAATATTGCAACATGTTCTCCTGGTGTTGTTGGGAGGTGATTACTCATGAAACAAGTTATGCTTTCTGTAACCAGAGAGAGAAGAAAATAGAACTGGCAGAGCAGAAACAAAGGGCTAGTATTGGTGAGCAAGTAACAGAGCAATTGGGAAGTTTGTAAAACAGGAAAAGTGAGCAATGAGTATGCACCATGTAGTGGCAAAAAATGATGCTGTCTGTCAAACAGCATAGAATACCATGTTTACAAACATAACAGTTTTGTGGGACAACAAAGTGCTTTTGTGTAATAACACTTGTTATGAAAAACTTGCTTTTGAAAGTCTAAATAAAAATGATGTTAGCTATCAGAAGATCAGGTTCAAGTACTGTTTTGAATTTCTTTTACATTCATAGAATAGAATATCTTCTGTTTTCTTTTTAAGGAAAGAAGGATTGTCCAAGTGTGGAAGATGTAAACAGGCCTTTTACTGCAATGTGGAATGTCAGGTATGGTGATGCAGTTTGTGAGGATGCAAGGGGAAGGAGGGCATAAATGGGTGAATTCCATTGGGGTTTTTTATGCCATTAATAGTCTCTAATTGTAGCTATGGTTAATCGTAGTCCAGTCAATTTCAGTGTCCCACAGATGCTGTCCACGGCTTTGTGCATTGGACATGGTCTACATGACTCTTTCAAGATCAGCAGCTCTGGGGCTTGGTACCACTGAGAGCTGCCTGCCAGCCCAGTAATTATGTCTGTATTACTTCTTTCATTAAGCACAAACCAGAGAATTTAACATTACCTCACTAAACTGATAAGACAGTCTGTGTCTAATGGAAAAATCAAATCACGAAGTAGATACCTTAAGGGGTTTTGTTGGGTTTGGGTTTTGTTTGTTGTTTTTTTTTAGAATCTCTGCCACAGCTGAAAGTGATTATAAGCATTTGAGACCTACTGTGTGTTTTCCCTAACTCACTCATTCTGGCAACTTTCATTCCTTCTGTATACTTTGTTTTTTAAAAGCCCCAGAAAATAGAATATAAGCGTACGCTAAACTAGAACAATATGAAGACATTCACAACATTTGCCTGCAGTTTTAGTTACATTTTTACTTCAAACTACAATAAGCACATTGCAAAAAATAATTCTTTGCCAGAACTAGTATCAATTATCCAGTTTACTTGTGAAAAACTCAGCTGGATTGTTAGCTAAGTATTGTAAGATATGTAAAATCTGTGATGGTGGCTCAGAGCATGGAAGAGTGCTTGTGAAGGATTTGAGTCACCAAAGGTCTGGTATGCAACTGTGTGAGCTTCTACTTACACAAACCTTCTACGTGGTAGTGTGCTGTTGAGTGCCTGGGTTGCATGCAGAGTGTTCTCTGGTACCGTTATCTGGATGGAGATGTTGCTGTTTGTGCTGTTCAGTTCTCAAGCGCTTTGGAGATGGCTACTGCTTTTGTTTTGAGGATGTGTCTTACTCATCTATTGTGCAAGTTGCAAAACAAGCCTGGCCTCCCCTTTGTTTTCCTCCTGTTACCTCCCCAGATTCCTGCTTTCTCACAGTGTCTTAGTGACTTGTGAATCAAATGGCCTTTTGGTTTTCAAGCACCAGGCAGACTCAAAATGCATCAAAGGAATAAGTTTTTTACAAATTTTGCAATAGTTCACAGAATATTGGAAGACTGACAGGCAGCCATTGCTGAGAAGACAGAGAATGCTTACTCTATGAGCATCCTTAAGGCTCCTGAGAGAAATCTACGTCGATTTTAAAGACAGTATAGAGAAGAACCGTGATTCATTCTTGAGAAATGCTTATCTGAAAGAAATATTTCCATAGGACATTATTTTTTAGGATGCTTTTAATGAGATGAGGGAAGGAAATACTTGAACAAAGCAATTTATTGGCTATTAAATGCTTTTTAATCAGAGATTGTTTCTTCTTCTACCATATAAAATTCATAATAGTTTATGAAGCAGGTAAGCAAGATTCGAAAACACAGTGATTTTTGCCAGGAAAACCAGCAAGTACGTATCATGCTGGAAGTAGTAGACTTTAGTTTCTGCTGATCCACAGTTTTTGCCTCCAAGTCCCAAGTTCTGCAATTGAGAATCTGACACTGCAAAATCCTGCTTGTATTGGGGAAGTATCTCTCTCCTTATCCAAAAACTTTTTCCATGTAATTTTCTTTGATAAATGTCTCCTGTGAATCTTCTGACCATTAGCCTGTGGAAGTCAAACACTCTTTGTGGCCTGGCATTTGAGGATGACAGTAGGGAAGAATGGCTGTGAATATACTACAACAAACTCTTACCTTCATACCAGATAATATAAAACATTAGAAGTTGGCTCACTGAAATTTGATTTAAGAGCTAGATGCTATTTGAGCATAATTAAGCTTTTGAAGAAGTGGGCTGGTACACTGGCTTGCTCAGCATTTCTGTCCAGTATTTGTGTTTCTTTTTGATCAAGTGAAATACAACAGAAATTTTACATCCTATGGAAAAGTTGTGAGGAGAGGCATTTGTTTGGACTTGAGTCTTTTTTTTTTTTTAATGTTGTGGGTTTTTTTTCTTTTTTATATGACACTGTTCTGGGAATTAATCCAGTAGTCCTAGATGCTGGAATCATGTTGAAGAACTCAGTGGAGAAGATTGTTTCCATGCTTTGATGTAAAAAGCATAAGCTTTAAAGAACTTCTCTTCCAAAAGTGGTGTCACTCACTCCTAAATGAAGGGAAAAATACTATGGGTACAATGAAAAGAGGACACAAATATTATTAATGTAGCATTAGGGATTCAACTAGAACAATGCTACCTGTTGTAATTCAAAGTACTTAGAGAAAAACGTGGAAAAGAATGCAAAATACAGTCCTGGTGTGATTGCAGGGAAAGCTGCTGTCACACTGTTTCCACCCCAGGTATTATTCAGTCATGAGTACTCTTTCTTCTTATGATGTTTAAGACTTTTATGTTGTTTTGCAAAATTCAGCCGTATCTTGTCCCTTTAACCTCCCTACTAGTTCATATAACTCGGTATGATTCTGCCTGGGGAAAGATTTTAATTAGCAATGTGTAAAGAATAAAGGGAACAAATGGATTTTTGACATTACTTGGGACAGGCATGTGGTTTTTGCATTTTGGGTTTTGGTTTTGAGTAATCTGTTTATTTAACCAATGTGTATGGATGTGGGTCCTACAAAACTTCAGGTGATCACACTGAAGTTGGTGGGTGTCATAGGTGTACAAGAAGGGGTGAGAGAATAAGTCTCTCTCTGTCTCTCTTAGCCTTTAGCCTGTGGATTTTTATTAAAAGGTTATTGGGAATTTTCCAGAGAAAGAACTTAAGGCATACATAAGAAACAGACCTCATGGGGGTTGCATTTTGTGGTATCACAGCTGCAGGGAAAGTTGAGAGTTTAATTTCACATGACATGATTACAAGTGTAATATACTATTTTGGTTCTCCTGATCTGTATTGCCACATCCTCTTAGAACTTTTACGCTGGACCTTATTTCAAACAGCCTTTATGTAGGTTTTTTTGGAAGTACCATACTGAGGTATCAAGGGCAATGAAGTTGACATTGTGAGGGGTTTAATATCCTTGCAATATTGCACTGCTTCAAATCCTACGGGAGACTGGGATGGTTGTTCACCTTTCTTTTCCTAACAAAGTAAACTCTGAAGCTGTCCATGGCCAGTGCAATTAAAATGGTCATTTTCAGTGGAAGAATTTTTGGTGACTAACTCTGAAATTAGTGATCTAAGCTGTTGTTTTCATCTGCAAAACCTGTAAATAAGTGGACCAGCCAAGACAGGAGACACAAGGGATCCTGATTCAGCTGGCTGTTTGGGGTGGCTTGGGTTGTTTGTGGCTTTCAGCTATAATTCCCACAAGGAATGCATCTCCCAGTGGACCTGTATCATATCTGCTGCTCCTAGGTAGATGTTGTAGATAGCCTAGGGTGTCTCAAATGGCTTTTGCCATCAGTTTTCAGGGAGATGGGAGAAACTCTGTTTCTTCTGTTCCTGCCACTCAGTCACTCTGATAGACTATATTTGTGGTTTTTTTCAAATTATTTTAGATTTTTTTAAGTGGTGTAACACAGGGTCTGTGATTCTGGATGAATTGCAGTAAATGGAATTCAGAACTTTCTGGAGGCTGCAAAAAGTTTTTTGAGTTTTCACTTTCAATCAATTATTTCTGGTATTTTTTGTGACTTCTTTCCTCTTATTCCATTTTCCACCAGTTTAAATCTGGTCTGAAAACAAAACTTGATGCTGACTGTAGAGGCAGAACACTACAGATCTGTTCTAACATAGTGCTAAAAATGTGTGTCTGTGGTAACATAGAAATAAATAGCTGTGCATTGCTCAGATAATGAAATAAGGACATTTCCATGTTTGAATAGATAAATAAAATGAAATTCCATGCAGTCTGAGGACAGCCCATGCCAGTCTCTGTGTGCCAGTGCAGAGTATAAATCTGTAGTTCTGTGCTGATCCTTGAAAGATTCTGTCACTCTGGAAGAAATATGTAGAGTGCCAAAAGCCAGTGGCTTGTGCCATCACCCTTAAGTGTTATTGTGTGTTGAGCTAGGAATATGCTATACATTTTTAACTAAAATGTGTTTGTCTTTATTAGTGTGTTTTCATTGCCTAGCTGTTCTACAATATTTAGGGAAAAAAATCTTGATAATTCTATTCAGTAGGTCTGGTTTTGACCTTACATATACTGATTCTTACAGAATCCATTGACTTCAGACACATTACTCCTGATTACGCCAGGGTCGTCTCATAATGAGAGGCCAAGGTATTAAATGGAAATGAACCCAATAAAGCCATCAAGCTCAGACCTACTCTGTCCTCACGTGCTTGATCTGAACAATAAGAACTGGTGATTTGTAAATCGTGTTGTCTGTTTGCTTCTTTGTCATTTAATTCTTTTTTTCCATTGAATAGATGAAGATGTTCTGACCTTAACTCATCCCTTGTGAATTTGTTTGAAAAAAGCAGGATAGCTGTACCCCTTAAATGTGACTCAAGCTTTTGTTCGGATTTAGTGAGTGTCATCTTATTTTTTTAAAGGAAACATATTTCACTTGACCTCTGGTATCTGGCAGGACTTGCTGCATCCTCTTTTTCATCACTTTATCTTCATGGCTTATTTAAAAAAAAAAATGTCTACATTTTCAGAAGGAAGATTGGCCAATGCACAAGCTGGAGTGTTCTGCCATGTGCACTTTTGGGCAGAACTGGAATCCCTCGGAGACTGTGAGACTAACGGCAAGGATCCTTGCCAAACAGGTGAGTAGGAGGTTAGACTTGGGATGTGTGTTCCTACCCTGGGTGCCAGGGAAGTCAGGAAAATGAAAACTGAGCGACAGTAACCGTCCCTGCAAGGCACATAAATATTGGCTTCCTGTGTACAGATGGGTATTGTAACAGAGCATGAGAAGCTCAATGAACTGACCATCAGACCACTGCAGCAGCATCAGGGCCACCGTAGTCCAGCTGGAGACCTCTTGGAAAAGATGGCAAAAGGCTAGTGAGATTTTAAGTTGTGTAGCTGTAAATTACACCAATGTACTGTTGAACAGTCTGGAAAAGTTTACTGATAGTTTTACAATGTGCATAGTGTTTCAGCTTCCATTCTGTAGATTGGAGCTTGTAGTTATATGTATAGGCTAGCACCAAGGCCACATTGGTAAAAAGAAGTAAGGAGATGTAGTGTATGTGATTAACTTCTGAGGAATGCTCTTAGTGTTACCTAGCTGCAGGCATTGAAGTCTTCAAGAAACAGTTCCCTGTTGTACTGTTTTCCAGCTATATCTGCATAGCAGCATTGTGTTGTATATAACTCTCAATACATTTATGAGTCAAGATCACCTCAAATTTTTAGATGTATGTGTTTACAATTACTGGAGTTCAGTGGTGAAAAATGGAGATTGAGATAGAAATCTCAAGCTCTTGGTCTTTGGAGAAAAGGAGTATTCTTGGTAGGGAAATAAGATTGCAACGTCAACCTCCATTTCAGTGTTCCCTAACTATATGGATACTGAGGATAACACAAGTGCTTACAGGGAGGGGATGGGATTCATGAGTTTCAAGGTTATTATGCTGCTTATCTTTGTAGAGCTATAAACTCTCTGCAAAAACGCATTCTCTTTGAAGCATATTTGTGTGATTGAGGTCTACTTACGTGACAAGGGCAACCTGGATACTGTAGGTAGTAAGATTTTGGTGGCCTGCTGGGAAGGTAGCTGCATACATGCTGTTTGTGTAGATGTGTGTGTATCAACGTGTGTGTATGTGACTTAATTAAAGAGTGTTTTAGTGGTGATTCACAAAAAAAATCGAATATTTAATGACAAAAAGTCATTGGAATAAATTTGTGCTTTTTATTGCTTACAGGGAGGGGAGAGAACCCTACATGTCATAAAAAAAGCTAAATATGCAAACTATAGTCCCTGAACCTCAGCTGCTGGGCCACCTGCAAAGCCATATTTAATGGCCAAGATTACAAAGAAGTGGCCTTAGGCCAACAACAGAGCATTGCTTTTGAACTCTGTCAACAGTCAGTTTATTCACTTTCCTCAAAGCAAAGCCTGTCTCCTGCCTGATTGCTATTGTTAGCTGCTTTCTGGGTGTCTAGAACAAAGCAAATGACATATTTAAAATACTGTTCAGTTTATGTATATAAATTTGATAGGAGTTAATCTCTGGCTGCCTAATTTGGTGTGGAGATAATATTTTTGTGGCTTTCCTAAGGGCAGTCAATTTAACTTACTGCTGTTCATCAACTTCTATACCTTTCATACAGTGTGGATTTGGGTTTGTTTTAAAGGTAGGAGTTCCAAGCTTGTGAACAAGTAATGAAACTGCCAACTTCAGCCATTAAAATGTTTTCTTGTTTTTTTTTCTCTCCCCACCCCCTTATTGCTAGAAAACCAACCCTGAAAGAACAGAGTCAGAGAAGCTGCTTGCTGTAAAAGAGTTTGAATCACGTAAGTAAAAAAGGCTTGCAGGTAAACAGGCAGTTATCTATATTCATGATTTGCTTCCCCCTGGCCCCCCTCCATCAAAACCTCCCAGAGCATCCCACTCCTGTTGGAGGAAGGGAGTAAACAAGGAGAATTATTCCTCCTTTTTTGGAAGTGCAGTACTCCTTTTTTTTTTTTTTTTCCCCTCTTGGTTGCTTGTGGGGGCTGTGAAAAAAGGGTGAAAACCTAGACAGAATTAATTAGGTAGCATGCATCCATCTCATGGCATTTCTGGTACTCTAGTGTCTTTTGAGAACTGTAATGTTGTAAAATTAAAATAGCTGGTATTGTTACCAGGAGGCATAAAATCAGAGACAGTACAGTTGCTTGATGGTGACAGTTACTAAGGGGCTAATTGCAGAACCCTCTGGACTGTGCTTCAGTATCTGTCACTGCCAGTCAAATTTGACATGTTATGTATGATTGTGTTGAAATTCCATGTCCTAAATGCTCAAAAAAAATCCAAGGAAGGAGATGAGGCAATGGCTTGCTTTTAACTGGAAGGTTGATGTTTATATCTAGCTAGGCAGAGTTAGAAGTAAAGCTACTAGGGGATGAGTTACCATCCTGGCATCGCTCTCATTGTTTCTCTTTCGTGGTGCTGGGGTTAATACACCAGGAGACCATAGGTTTGTGTATTCACATTTTGCACTCTGATGGCTTTCAAAACGCTTTATAAAATGCTGAATAAAAGCAGTCATTCCTAGGACTTGAGGTAGCACAGTCACCAAGCACAGCAAGACTACAGTCTTGCTTCCTGAACAAAAAACTCCTATCACAGCTGTTGGGACATCTGGGGAAGTAAGGGGGGAAATGGCAGCATTTGACTGTGCCTAAGGCTTAAGGTTGAAGAGGATAGGTAAGTCCTGAAGTAATTTTTTTATATTGCTCTGCATTGCAGCTTGTCTTCAGTAATTTATTAGTTTGGGAGCTAAAAGGCTGGAATGTTTTTCCTGGTGCAGTGTGTCTCCCTTGTCCTCTAGGAACCCTTGCTTTGTTTCTGGTTTTGTTAGTAGGAGCCTCTGTTCCCTCTGCTGTGTTGACTCTCCTCATCTCTTAGCACACTTTCACTATGTTCAGCAGTTGCCTTGCATCACCCTGCACAGGAGGGGAAAAGGGACTCCGTTGTCAAGTTAGAAGCTCAAATTTTTTTATTTCTGATTCGTCTTAATTCTCATCAAGTTGTCTCATTTCATTTTTCTCAGTACTTTTTGAGACTCTCCTGTCATTCACATCTGCTCTTACAAATAATTTCTGCCTTCTTCCACTATTGTGCAGCCTTTTCTCTTCCTGCATGTTTTTTTCTCCACTATTGTTTTAAGTTGGAGAGGAGAAACTGGTGAGTTGCTGGTTCTCTTAGAGCAGGAGTGAGCTGATGACACTGCTACTGTGACACAGAGGATTAGGAAAAAACTTTCCAGCACTCTGCTCTAGAGGAGAGAGAAGGTGCCTGGAATATATGGTCAATCATCTAGGTTGTTCTGCATGGACCAGGCAGGAAAAGGTTCTGTAGTCACAGCTTTGGGTAGAACTTGTCATAGACCTGAGGATAAATCTCTGAACAAGCCCATAAGGAATACACTTTGCAGATGTGCCAGGACATTTCCACTGATATTCCTGCTGTCTCCTGTTTTCCTGAGATCTGTGCAGGTTAAACACACCTCTGTTGATGGTCATGCCCCAGCGCATGGAGACATGGGCATTCTCAGGCACTGTTTGTAACCTCCTGAAGTAGGTGCCTGCAGTAGGTCAGGTCGATGGCACTCCTGGGCACTCTCGGGTTATCCTCCTTCTGCTGCAAAGGGAACCCCTGGTGACTCACCTCAGCATTGTTGTCAACCTTTGTTAGGTCCCTGTCACATGTGGCCACAAATAGTTAGGGCCTCTGTGCTGGGAAAGACCAACCAAGTCTTTTGAAAGCAAGGATAAGCAGACTTCCTTATCAGGAGTTTGGGCTGGTTTGTACTGATAAGGATGAGGTCTGTATAAGGAAGTTTTACTATGTTAAGCATGCTTTAAAAGTGTGATGTTGAGTGTGACTTCATACCACACTAGACGGGACCAGGTAGCTCAGCTGATAGGCTTCCCGAGGGCCAGGGCTAGCTGGTCTGTTTGCTGTCATTAACAAATATAGTTTAAAACCTGTAACCCTTCTCCCAAGAAAAGGAAATTTGTGTCCAATTACCTGCTAGTGTAAAGATGTTAGAAAATGCTTTTTAATCCTGCATTTTCTTACAGTGCATGTGTGCCTTTGACAGAGCAGCACTGGGTTTACGGAAGAACAGATACTTCTTGCAGTTGCTCCTTGAAGGGTTTCTGTTTAAGTCTGGGCCTGTTCTAACCCAAGTCAGATGCAGCTCATGGGGGAGTGTTCCTGCTATTGAAATGGATGTATTCTTTGTCCACAGACCTTGACAAACTAGACAATGAAAAGAGAGAGCTGATTCAGAACGACATTGCTGCTCTTCATCACTTTTACTCAAAGCACTTGGAGTACCCTGACAATGCTGCCCTTGTAGTTCTCTTTGCGCAAGTAAGTTGGCTAGAATACAGCCTGCTTAGGTGGATGGTGCCATAGTTTAGCCTTCATGAAAGGAGAAAAATGTTAACAGCAGTGGAAATGGTAGCTCTGTGCTTATTGTGGGGAGGGCTGAGTGTGCTTGATGGAGAAGATCCTTTTCCTTGAGCAGAAATGGCTGGACATGCCCCATTTCAATAGTGAGGGAAGAGACTCTTGTCTACAGGCTCTGTAGCCCTTGAAGCCTGTCAATAGACTCTTGTCTATTGAGGTGCTTCTCAAACACTGAAGAAAAGGGGAAAGAGCCTATATTAGAACCTGTCAAAGTTTGACTTCTTATGGGCCAAGTGTATCACAGCTTTTATTTGACTTACATGGAAGGCTGCTGGTCTGAGACCCCACAGAGGCAAAATCCTTCATTCAGGCTTCAAACTTGTGGAAATCCTTGCTGGTCAGGTCATCATTGTGTTTGACCTTCACAGGGATTAAACTTCAGAGAAGTAGAAAGAGCAGTCTGAAACTTTTATCTGGTGTGTGGCTTTTCAATGCAGACAGGTAGTTTGGTCATCTGGAGCGATAAAGGATATCTTGTTAGATAACTTCTGAAATGTGTCACCTTTTCTTTTTTCTCACTTGCTTTTCATATGCATCTAAATTGAATGTATTGTAGTGGATGGAATAACACACCAATGGAATACTGAAAGATCCATTTTCTTCTTTTAAGCTAGTTTTAAACTGAAACATCTGAGTAAAAGTTTAATTTTTTTTGATACGGGGCCAAATGTTAACTGCTGCAATGAAAGCCAGGATAGCAATACCCTGGTATAGCTGAGTGTCTACCAATAAGGAGGCACAGTTACTATTTCCTTAATACAGAGGTACTTTTATTCTGTAGGGGAATGACTCTTAACCATGTTTGACATTGTTATGTTGTTTCTAATTATACATTTCCCTTCAAGGACAAGTTTTCTCTGATTCTATGACTTCATGTTTGTCAGAGGGGTTCTTTAAAGACACCTATACATCTAGTTTCTTGTAATCTTTCTGAATATTTTAGTTAGAATGTAGCCAGAATCCTCAAAGATTGCATTATTTTGGTGATAATAACTTTTGGCTTCATATCCCGTTCTGGACCAGCTCCACCAGATCATGGTACTTAGTAACTAAGTTCCATGAAATGCTGACTCGTAGCTCTGACTTCTATCCAGTCTTCTCTGTAGCTATCTGTTGTCACCCTTAAGTGTCACTTTAAAGTGACACTTTAAAGCCAATCATCATCATTAGGCAGCTTTCTGCCACTGTTGATATTGTAGATTTTGGAACTAAAATCTCCAGAGGTCATCTGGATGCCCCTAAGAAGTGTTGACAGGACACAGCCTTCTGAGGTTTTAGTTCCTGCATAATTTTTTCTAGAAGAAGAGGCATATCTATACTTGCTATGTACAAACATATTTCCCAATAATTAGTTAACTTGACCTAAATCCAGTAGTATGGATATGCAGCTGCTCCTTTGTTGTGCTTCAACACTTTTCTAGCTTCATGTTGTCTGCTTTGCTCCTGTTCAATATTCTTTCTCCCTGTGGCTCAAGGCAGTCATTTTGGGACTTGGATATGTCTGACACCTTGCTCACTGCTTCTGTGGGCTTTGTCTGATGTTTTTTTCTTCCTTGGCACAGCTAAGGTGTAATTGGTTCTTTTGAGTGGAACAAATCTTTTTGTCCAAACCATCGTTGGCTTTCACTGCTCTTTCCAAGCTCTTGATATCATTCTAGGATCCTTTGTCCCTGCAGAACGTAGCTCTCAAGACTGGCACTCTTCCTCCTCGGTTGTACCTTGTCATACTCGTTTAAACAGTTTCTCTCTTGTCTCAAGTTGAGTGTCTCAGCCTTTCCTTGAAGACCTTGGATAATTTCGTGCCTCCCTTTGCACATTATCTGTCCTGCTATTAGGAACAACCTTGAACTCTATTTTTTTTCACTGTGGTCTCTCTACTCCCTCCACATTGCCTTTGGATTTGATTCAGGTATGCTCATGCATTGACCAGTGCAGTGGCATGCTCACCTTAAGAGACAAGGGAGCCTTTGGATGCTACCTTGCTAAAATTAGCAGGATAAAGATCAAGCAAAGATACTGGTAAGCGAATCACAGAAACAGGCTACTTTAATCATGAATTCATCCTGACAAATTCATACCTGAAGAGTGGCTTTGTGAAGTAGTTATGTACTTCTAAAATCTAATCTGAGATGCATTCCAGCTTGTACAGCATATAATTGTTACTACTTTTTGCTCTCAACTTTTAACCTTCCAGAATAAATACTTAAACTGTACTTGACTGACTGGTCCTGTGCCCGTTGTTGCTTCAGCTGGACTTGGCCACGTTGACAGTAGTTGTTTAGGGCTTTACTAGTGCTTCTGAGAACACTTTGATGATTGTAGGGAGATGCTGGTGAATGTGGAGAGGGTTCTCTTCATGTTGGCATGTATGTGACTTTCAGTGAAAGTGGAATGAAGTACTTGATTGAGGTGCTTTTTGGTCACATGAAGTCACAAATCACATGCAACAAAGCTCAAACTCTGCTAAGATTCCCTTGAGTTTAGTGAGAATAAATGAGGTAGGTTTTAAAACCTGCTTGAATCTATGAATCTGAGGAAGATCTGTGAACAAACTCTTTTGATCCTGTGTCTGTTTAAATTAGGAATACACTTCCTCTCATAGTCTGTCCTTTTCCTGTCCCTTCCTATTCTGTTTCTTTCTTAAGTTGAAGTCTTTCTTACTGCCTTTGTTCTTTCTGTGCTTTAGCTGTATGTGGTATGTAGATGGTATGTGCAGCCCTTGATGACAGGTACCACTGCGGCAGTCTCCGTAACATAAGGAGTCCATCAAAGCTCTGTACTGCCCCAGCTGGGATGAGTTTGCTGTATCCCACATTGCTCCTTGTATGTATTTTGGACCTTGACTTGTCATGGCCAAAGGAAGTCTCTTTGCCCTGCCAGTGTCAGGCTTTGCTTTGTGTTTGTGATGGTCATGCTTTGGCTGACACTTCCTAGTGCTCTTTTGAAGACCTGTTTCTCTTGGTTGGCTTTCCAAGAAGCAGTCCACTGGATGTCATGTCTGAGCAGGTACAAGTGTTGGACTGTCAGTTCTTTAGTGTCCTGCACATTCCTTTGGATAGGGACTTTATCCTCACTTCACCTCTTCAGATGTCCTGTAGCTCCCTGGTAGTATTGATGAGGTGGAAAGAAAACTGTGAGCCAATTACTGTGATTGACTTTGAAGTATGAGAATATGACATTTAAGTGTGGAGTACTTAGCTGACCAGAAGCTGATCTAGTCTCTTTCTCTTTTTCCTTAGGTTAACTGCAATGGTTTCACAATTGAAGATGAAGAACTCTCCCATTTGGGATCAGCCATATTTCCTGAGTAGGTTGATTTTAATATTTTTAAAAATAAAATTAACTTACTTAAAAACAGAAGTTCTCACACACATACGGAAGTAGGACTCTACTGAAAGAAATTTTTAGATTAAATTTATCTTGTTGAAAATATCTTTTAATAAGCTAATAAAATACAACCAATGATTTGCAGCAGTTTTTGTTTAAAATCTGGTAGTTCTGATAAAATTGCACTTATAAATTGCCTAGTTTGTGAACTATCTGCAGGTTGGTAGGAAACAATTACTTTCTTGGCTAGCAGGTTCTGGGCAGGGACATCATGTGATAATCAAAGCAAAACAAAAAGGATTGCAGGTGACTTGTTATATTCACAACTTTGTTTTGACTGGGTATGATCTTTTACCTGATGTTCTCTGAACAACATCTCTTCTACCTTTGCTCTTTGGCAGATGGTAAATACTTTTCATAACTTCTTTCAGCCTCCTCTGATATTTTAAAAACTGCAGTACTTTATGTTGCTCTGACAGTGGAAAAAATACATACAAGCTTCTTAGCTTTACAAATAAGCTGCAAGATACTGTTAGCTCCAGTTTGTGGATGGGAGAGTACAGCTCTCTTTAAGGCTGAGGAACATTTCTTATATTCAAGTCTGTCCTTCCCACTTAATGTTGTAGCAAAGGAGGATATTTTCTGCCCCTGTTCTTTGCAAACTCTGTTCTGAAAGTATTATCACTGTCTGCTTAGATTGACTTCCTTGTGAGGGATAGATCACTAGTAGTTTAACTGTGTCACAGTAATCTTCAACTTACAGATGCCCAGTTAAAGCAGGACCTGATTTTGCTAAATGCTGTGTATAGGCAGTAGTAGGTAGTCCTTGCTTCATAGAATCATAGAATCATAGAACAGTTCCAGCTGGAAGAGACCTTGAAGATCATCAGTGCAGCCTTTGTCCTAGCCCTAGCAACCTGCTAAATGATGCTCCCCAATGCAGCATCTACCCATCTCTTAAACACCTCCAGGGATGGGGACTCAAGCACCTCCCTGGGCAGCCTGTTCCAATGGCTCACAACCCTTGCAGCAAAGAAATTCCTCCTAATGTGTAGCCTGAACCTCCCCTGGCACGATTTCCATCCTTTCCCCTTGTCCTATCTCTCTCCACCTGGGATAACAGACCAGTCCCTGCCTCTCTACAACCTCCCTTCAGGTAGTTATAGAGAGTGATGAGGTCTCCCCTCAGCCTTCTCTTTTCCAGGCTAAGTAGGCCCAGATCCCTCAGTCTTTCCTCATAAGGCTTGTGTATGCAGTACGGGAGATGAGGCCTCCCCAAAGCTGAGTAAAGGGGCAGGATCACCTCCCTGCTCCTGCTCACAACACTGTTCCTGCTCCAGGCCAGGATGCCATTGGCCTTCTTGGCCCCCTGGGCACACTGCTGGCTCCTGTTCAGCTGTCACTCAGCACCCCTAGGTCCCTCTGTGCCTGGCAGCTCTGCAGCCACTGCTCCCCAAGCCTAGAGCACTGCTGGGGGTTGCTATGGCCAAGGGGCAGCACCTGGCATTTGGCCTTAGTGAACTTCATGGCATTGGCCTTGGCCCAGCCATCCAGCCTATCCAGATCCCTCTGTACAGCCTCCCTTGCCTCAAGCAGATCGACACGGCTTAACTATTAACATCCTATTTAGGTATCTGTGTGAACATCCCTGTCAGCTGTCTTGTAGCACTGTAAGAATGAGAAAATAATAATTTGCCTACTTCTGCAGTAATAGGATTTAAAAATAAATAAGAATAAATAACAGTTCAACAGATTTTCCCAAGGTTACCTTTATGTTAAGACTCAGAATGAAAAGAGTTTACAGAGAGAGACTGACTCAGTTTTTCAGATTTACTTGTTTTGTGAAGTGGTGCTTAACTTTTTACCTGTTGCTTTTGGTGATGGTGCAGGAAAAGTTTGACTTTTCTACTTTACAGTGTTGCATTGATGAACCATAGCTGTTGCCCAAACGTGATTGTAACTTACAAGGGGACCTTGGCTGAAGTCAGAGCTGTTAAAGAGATTGAGCCTGGAGAAGAGGTAAACTGTGAATCTACTCTGTGTCTGCATACTAAAAGTAGGATCAGTTATGCTTTTCAGGATTCTTTTCAATTAGATGACAACTTAATAAGGAAGAAGGATCTCTTGTTTCTCAGAGATGTGTAAGATGTAGCTTTGGAAAAGCTGTGGTGGCTTTGGAGAACTAAAGTGATTCTTAGGCAGTATCCTACTTTGTGCTAAAACAAGGGAAAGGACCCCTGAAGCAGTCACTGTGTATCTGCTAGCCTCAGTCTCAGTTTACCCATCTGGAAAATAAGGCTGAGTTTACTGATGTTTGGCTGGTGCTTTGAAATTACAAGATCAAAGCAAATTATTACTACAGAAATTGTTCCCAGTATAATAGTAATGTATTGAATTTGAAGCCAGAATAAACACGGTATAACGGGTACAGATAAGTCCTCTGAGGTGACACTCAGTCATATCACCTCAGCAGCATTTGCTGAGAAGTCACAGAACAAGAGTGTGGTTTTTTAGGTGGACTGAAGCTGAACAATGATAAATAAAATTCTTTGAAATAAAGTAAGGCTCTGTGTTTGCCTTGAATTGAAACTTTCTCAATCAAATAATGAACTTGTTAGGAAGTCTTCAGTAGCAGAGTTGCTTTTTGCTTTAAAAAAACACTGAGCGTAGTTGAGCAGGATATTCAGATATCTGCAGAGGATGAGGATACATTCATCAGGGAATGAAGAGAGCATTCTCTCTGAGGATTGAGTTTGCATATTTTTTCACTGTCTTACTAATTTTAATTTAGGGGGCAAGGTTAATGTTGATCAAAGTAAGTTCAGATTTTATTCTGATAACTCCTACTGCTTTCTGAAGTATTGGATACCAGTTTTGAAGGAGAGAGGTTATTTTTGTGGATTGTAGCTGTTCACCATTGTGAATATAGTGAGTTTATTTGCTGAAGCCATGGATGAATGACTTCGGTGAGCAACTTCTTTATATGCCATTTACTAACGAAGACTTGTCTGTGATGTTGGCAGTCACTGCAAATGCATTGTGGTAATGGACAAGGACTGATCCTGGTTTCGGAATTTTACTGTGGAATCCCGGACGTTTTCAGCATTTTTGGGGAGGGCTTGCTATGAGAGGTAGAGATATGGATTATTCACTTTGCTTAGCATCTTCTTTTGATTGAGTTGTGTCTTAGGAGCTGCATCAGTTCTTCAGGACCTCATGGCTTTTGCACATTCGCTATTCTGACCCTTCAGAATTTTATAGATGTGAGCTGGTGGTTTTGCTTGGGCTCTGTGTGGTCTCTCAGCCTATGTCTCCATCTTCAGGTTCAGTGTGGCCATTGCATCACGTTTTTAAAGTTTTTGCTGTAAATGTTCCTGCATTTTGCATGCTTTGAAAATAGGGAGTGGAGGACTGTGAGTTAAAGTGTGAGATCACGCAGAGTGAGAAGAACAACATGCACTGTATCAAATTACATGTACATTTTACTTTAAAGAAGAAAGAAGCCTGAAGTATAAAGACTGAACAAAGAATTTGAAATAACTATAAATGAGGAAATGGAACTAAAGCTGTTCTTTGGTCTGCAAAATGATCAACTGTACTGTGCATATCATATGTTTCTTGGGGGAGATCTCATTCTAAAAACAGAGCATTAAAGCTAGTTGCAGGGGTTCTTTTCTGAAGACCATTGAAGTAGAGGAAAACTTAAGAATAGTGTACGTGAAGGGCCTTTAAAATGTTCAAAAGTAGATTTTTCTTTGCTGTAAAATATTGCTGCTAAAGTAAGGGTGATACTCATTCTCCCAGAAGTGGAGCACTGGGCTTCTCTTCTTTTCAGAGATCTAAAGGTCTTGTCCTGAAGCTACTGGTGACTGCAATTGCCCCAGTTCTTGCAGGTTTTCAGAAAGAAAAAAAAGAGATTTAGCTTCCAAAAAAACCCAGGCCACTGTAATTTATCATAGGCTGGATACCTGAAATCATTATTTTACTTCTGAAAAGTAGTCAACTCTTTGTAGTCTGACAGGAGCCTGAGATTTATGCTGTGAGACTTTCCTTATCCGCACCTGAATCTTGCTGTCCTGGGTTTAAGCCAGGGTAATATTTAAGGGAAATTCCATAATGAATAGGAAAGGAAACACTTCTCTGTCAGATTGCATTTACAAATGGCAACTCCTGATGCTGCTAAGAGGCTTGGAATGTGAGGGAACTGGCAGGTTGTGTGGCTGCAGGGACCCACAAATTGCATGAATGTGTAGTCAACATACTACATATACCAGAACTGGTAGTAATAAGTATGTGTAGTTACACTGCTTTTCACTGACTGCTGTGCTTTTACCATATAGGTTTTTACCAGCTATATTGACCTGTTGTATCCCACAGAAGACAGAAATAACCGGTTAAGAGACTCATATTTCTTTAATTGTGATTGCAGGGAGTGTGTTACAAAAGAGAAGGTAATAAAATTGGTGTGAAATATGCTTCTGACTGTCATGGCATCTCTGCAGGTCCTTACGTACTATCTGGTTTAATTACATTTTGGAAAGTAGGATAAAAGAGGGGAGGAGTGGTTTTGTTTTCCTGTCTAAAAGACTTTCTCATACTCTTCTTTCCACTGTTACTATCACTCATCAGGAAATTTCCTTTGCTACAAAGCAAAGGTGAAAATTTTGTTAGAAGTCATATACTGTGTCTACACTATGTAGCCAAAAGAATTTACTCAGAGCTCTTTTTTTTTTTTGCAACTCTGTGTTTTCTGGCAGTCCCCAGTGAGTGAATCTTGCTTGGGACATTTCTGGAGTCTGATTCTGGGATAGAGTGCTGCTGCAGATCCAAGTTGGGATATCTCAGTCAATTCTAGGTGACATTGCATGACATTACCGGATGCTTTGGAGACCTATCAGAATCTGTGAAACTGGTTGTCCTGCAATGACATCATATTAGTCTTCTGACAGACAAGGTGCTCCTGGGTCACAGCACCTTGTGCCCCTTGTGATGGGCAGGCCAGATTTATGTTCATTAGATATCACCTGGTGCCTTTCAAAAGGCAAAGGCAGGCATCTAGACAGCGGGTGCTTAAAACAAGATGTTAGTTATTTTGAAGAAAGGCACTTACAGGGGGAGGGTACCCAAACCCAACAGATACTGAAACAACTGTGCAACCATTTGGTCCTCCTTCACTGGATGCACTAGGAGAATTGAGCTGTGTGTGGTTCATCTGGCAATCCAGCAAAAATCAGTCTTGCTAGCATACTCTAATCTGTAAGTGACAGATCATTCCTCCTCCCCCCTTTTTACAAAGATGACCTTTTAAGAGATGCTTCCCAAATCAACTAGACAGCTATCTCCTTTCTCTAAATCGTGTCATGTTTTGTAACTTTTTTCCAAATAATACTCAATATTCTTGTTTGAGGCCATTCTTTTGATCCTGTTAGTTGTATTTTTCCCCACAGTTACCTTGATAATTTTGCCACTTGAGTTTAACAAAGCTAGGATTTCATCTGTGATTTCCAACAACAATCTACTCTTGGAATCATCTGTCACTCAGCCTCCTTCACCTCTGGAAAGAATCTCCTATAGCCCTCTCAGCTGGAAGAGGAAATAATAAACGAAAAAGAAACCTAGCAACAGTGTAAGGCTTAAGCAAGAAAAGATTGTCTCCTGATTGCAGCTGACTCTTCATGGAGTAGTAAGCTAGAGGAAACGGAGCTGTCCAGCAGAAGTAACAAAAATGTGGTTTGTCTGTTGATATGAAGGGTCCTTTTCTGGATTTAATATCTTCTCATTTTCCACTGAGCTATCACTTGGTGGTAGGTCTAAGGTATTTGGGTTTCATGGCCTTAAAACTAAATTTGGTTTACTCCCTAATCTCTCAGAAGTGAAATTTCCTATGTAAAACAGCTTTAATGACAAAACCAAAGCTCTTGGATCTTTCAAAAGAAAAAGACTTCATGGAAGTAGAGAATGGGAGATGAACTGGGAGGTGCAGAGGATTCTAGGATTCCCAGCCAAGGCTTTAGAGAAAAATTGCAGGTGCACATTCTACCTTTGTTTTAACTTTTTTTTTTTTTTAAGAGCTTAAGTTTCCATCTGTGTCTTTGTTATAGTAATTTTGTGTAGCAGGTGCACTTTTATTTGTAGGGCTTGGAACCTGCCTTTATAACATCCATTGTGTTTCCTTCAGGATAAAGAGAAACTTGAAATCCGCAAGCTGAATAATCCTCCCTCAGCAGAGATGGTGTGGGACATGATCAAATATGCCAGGAACGTGATTGAGGAATTCAGGCGAGCCAAACACTACAAATATATCCTTTCTCTCACCCTGACTCTGCTGCCTTGGTGTGTGACCTAAAAATCTTCCCTGCTGGGTTGCTTCAGAAATACCTGCAGGAGAAATACTATGACCATCAGAAGTTAAACTTACGTCTGTCCTCTTTGTGTTTGAAGAGTTGCCACTGGAGACAAGGCAGTTTAACACTGCAGGTGCAGTGGGTTTGTGAGACCTTGTATTTGTTCACTCGTGCAGCTCTGTGTTTCTAAGGGTGTAGCACAGGACTGTGTCCACTCAACAGGCCAGAGACTAGCGTGTGCCTAGGTGTGTGCTTGTGTTAGTCTAGTGCAATATTGCCCTCTTTTGAGAGACTGCAGGTGAAGCTGAAGCTATTGCTGATGGTCACAAGCCTACCTGTTGTAACAGTGGTGTGATGCAGACAAAAATGCACGATTCACCGGGCCAGAGGCAGACTAGGCAACCTCATGCCTGATTCAGTACCCACTGCATGGAGAATTTCACTCCCCCTTCTGACACGTTGCTGGTGTGATAGTGATGTGGGGAAACTGCCTTTTTTGTTGCTTCTCAAATCCAAAAGGTAGTTTTTTAGAATATCTGCATAGGAGGGGGAATAATCTCATGAGCAGAATACCTCTGGATATAGAATACCTTTCAGAAGTATAGAATACTGCTCAGGTTGTAGAATGGATGCTTTGATGTCATCTGAGAGAAAAGAGTTCTTCTCAGAACCATTCTGAACAAGTTTTGATTATTCTTTAGCATTACTGGGAAGTTGTTTAATGAGAGGTCATCTATTCATTCAGTTCCTTGACTTCTTCATACCTCCTAGTGAGTTACTGGAGATCTGTGAACTCAGCCTGGACAAGATGGGTGCATTGTTTGAAGATAGTAATGTTTATATGTTACATATGATGTACCAGGCCATGGGTGTCTGTCTCTATGTACAGGACTGGGAAGGTGCACTGCGTTATGGGCAAAAAATTATCAAACCATACTGGTAAATATAAGACTATTTTTAGTGTTCTAACTCAGTAATCTGAATAATTAAGACAAGTTTAGGCAGAGATTACTTCTCTCAGCACGGATAGTATGAACATGCTACCCGTGATATCACTACTCAAATATGCTGGGACAGATTTTTTTTTACTGTCAGAATGTGTTTTGTAATATGTAGCAGAAGGGTGAATCTGAAATCCTTGATTTGAGTTCTCAAATGAAGTTTGTACCACCTTGGGTGCTGTGCTAGTTTTCTGTAGCTAGATAAATATGTGTATTTTTAGTATTTGAATACTTTAGTAAAGCAGAGCTCCAAATTGCATCTGCAGTCAGCATTTTGTAGAAGGTAATGGAGGCAAAGACCACCGTTGCTGTCAGCCTCCTGCCCTCTCCTAGTCCTTTGTCTCTGCAGTAGCACAGTGGTCATGGTTGTGGGATAGCAGAGCCCTGTCCCAGGGCTGGTGCTGAGCAGAAGAGAGAGCTGAAGCTGAGCTACTGCACTTGGAGGCTGTGAGTGCCCTGATGTCCCTGATCTCCACTGCCCTAGAGCTGTGGAGGCAAGGAAGACTGTGCAGGCTGAAGCCTTATATGGGGCAAGGCAGCACACAGTCTCTGCAGAGAAGAAGTTAATACTCTCTTTGATAAATTTGTTTGTGTTTTTACAGTAGTGATCTTGTTTGTTACAGCCAGCTAGTTATGTGCTGTATCTGAATCTCCTAAGCAGTCTCTCTTCTTGAGATGGGAATTTCTTGCCAACTGTGGGGGAGCACAAGTAAAGCTCTCCCTTTGGAGCAGATGCCAACGTAAAGTCACAGGTCACTTGGCAGAGAGCAGTGATACAAAGAAGGAGCCAACATCCCCCCCCCACTACGCCAGGGGCTCAGTACTATTTATCTTCCTTAGGACTTGCCCAGCTCCTCTGGCTCCAAGCCTGGCATTCCAGGTCAGCTCTGCTGAAGCGAACTCTGTTAGCTCTGTGTGTGCAAGTACAGAATGGCATGTGTGCTGTACATGCTGCTGAGGGCCCCTTGCTTTCCATTAAAGACCAGCTATTGTGGAATAGCCAGAGTTTCTTCTGTGGGTGCAGGGTGGCTCCAAAAACTCATAACAATGTAGTCTCTTTCTGTAGCTGGCTAGATTAAAACTAGTGGCAAAAAGTCAGTGCCATCTGACAGCTGTTCAGAGGCATATGGTAGTTTGAGTTCAATTCCCAATTGATGGACGTCCCCATCTCAGGCACAGTTGGCACTGATTCTTGGCAGTCATGGCAGAGAGGATGAGCAGTGAATGGGCAGGGGCAATGAGAGGCAGCTTTTTGCCCCCTGAGAGGTGGATGGGGGCTGGGAAAATGCTATGAATCTGCCAGGTTTGATAAAGCTGAATTTCTTTCTCTCTGCAGTAAACATTATCCCTCCTACTCGCTGAATGTTGCCTCTATGTGGCTGAAATTAGGGAGACTATACATGACACTGGAGAACACAACGGCTGGAGTTAAAGCCCTGAACAGGGTATTTATTTCCTGGTTTCTTCATTAATAATACCAGTTGTGGGATCATTGCAACACTACATGCTTCTCTGTCAGTAAGCCTGGCTTGGTAGGAAATGCACCATGTGCTAATATATTTGGTTACTGGATTTTTGGCTCAGTTTTGATTTTTCCAATGATGCAGTATAGATCTGTTCTTGCATACAAGGGGTCTTAACTTTTCATAGTGGAATTCTGCAGCAGCAGCTGAAGCAAGCATTATGTTTAAACATTTGTAATACACTCTTCACTAAGCTAGAGCTGTACTAGTGTAAATGAAGCAGAACTGTAGCTTCTCCTCACATGCTAGGTAAGGACAGAAAAAATGCTTGGCTCATACAAAAGGCACATAGTGTTTCATTGAAGTCTGTGATTTCTGTATCCAAGTTAAACTGAGCATACTTGTGGTGGTTATTTGTTCTGGAACCAATTGATTTTTAAATAGCTGAAGGGAATTCAGTGCATCTGGTAATGCTGAAATAGGAAAATACAGCATTTGGTTTCACATTTTTCTTCACCCCTTTCTACTGGTCTCTTTATATTTTTATTCTTCTATTTTTTAATTGGTCTGTACTGTGCTTCTTGACTTTCTTCCTCTATTGTTGTTGGGCAGAAGTTTATTTTAGTTTCTTAAGATCAGTGACTACTGTAGCATGTAATGACTTGATGCAGAATATCAAGATTTTTTTCCTCCCATTTTAGATGCTGGCAAATTTTTAGCCAGCAGTAACAGAGCCATCCAGCCATGGTGAAAGATACTACAAGAATATATGCTCAAAACTCTTAACCAAGTTTAAAATTGGCATAGGTTTTCCTTCACTGTGATGTTAAAGCTTTGACTAAAACTGAGGTTTATGGCAATAGGAACAGGGGATTGGGGGGTTTGGGAACTGTAGGTAGATTTGTTGGCATAGCTTCCTAACACAAATATTCTCTGATCATTCACTTCCAAAAGTTGCCTAAAAATTTATCTGCCCAAAGTTATCCCAGCCCCTAATGCTTGAGATTTAGTGGAAAAACACCACCATTGTTCTCTGTCAGCTTGCTAGCAGCTCATCCAGAAGTCCTTCCTTTCTTATTTTGGGCAGGAGAGGGAATGGAGTAATTTTTCACTGCTGCTGAGATGGAACCAAAGGCTCTTGTACTCACTTAGCAAATATAAAAGCATAATTCCATGAAGGTTTCCAGAGGAAAAAATGATGAAATGCTGTGATGACTAGGATGCTACAATTCATTGCTTTATCTTAGCACTGTGATCTTTAAATATTCTCAGACTTACTCCAAACTTGTTTCTTTCAGGCCAATCTACTGTTGCCTTTTATGTCTGGGACAACTGCTAGCCTTCTCCCAAGTAGAAATGTTACCTTTACACCCACTCTGCAGTGCACTGTGTGATAGTGGCAGGAAAGTGCAAGTCAGTGAGTTTGGTTGCCCAAAACATTCCCTCTTAGAACCAGAGCAAACTGCTGGTGAGATAACAGGGAGCTGAGCACAGGAGCCTCTGTCCAAATGTGACAGGATCTCCCTTTTGCCTTGGTGGTTGCCTAAGCAATTGGTTCCTTCATAAAGCACTGGTAGCTCCTGGAATGAGTGGAGGATTTACAGAATCAAGTCTGAAATGCCTTAACATAATTTCTGCAACAAGTCTGCTTTCCTGTCTGACAGCTGAAGGAAAAACTGGTAGGAGCAGAGTTCCATCTGATAGTGGTTTACGTCTCTGCCAGAATGTTAACCTACCGCACTGGCAGTTTTCTGTCCTGGAGCTGGTTGCATTCAAAGTAGCTTTGTCAGGAATATCATTTTGAAAGGTGCTTTGGGATCCTTTAAGATGAAAGATGTATTCTCTGAATGTAAAACCTTTATTGCTTAGTTTTGAATTTCATTTCATTTCCTACTGGGTTTATGACTACAAGGGGACAAAAAGTAGCTAGAGGTGTCAGACTGTTTCAAACCTCTGAAGAGAGTATTTATAGCCTGGTGTTATATATGAGTCAATTGTGTGAATATTTTTTTTTCTTTTCATAGGCAATTGCTATCATGGAAGTAGCACACGGGAAAGATCATCCATACATTTCAGAGATCAAAAAGGAATTAAGAGGCTCACTGAGCCTTTGAATCTATGCAGTCCTTCAAACCTTTATTTAAAAAGCCTTGTTACGGAAACCTTCAGGAGTGCTTTGAAAAGTGGTAGAGTATGAACACAGTTCTGTCCTATAATTGGAATGACAAACACACTTAGGCCTTGCAAAATGTTCCTACCTTCCAGACATCTACAATTGCCTCTTTTCTTGGTGTTTTTTCCCCTGTGTTTTTTGTTGTTGTTGTTTTTTAAAGGAAGCATTTATGGTTTCTTAAAGGTTATGCCTTTTAACAGGATGTGTGCAAAAAAATGGCCATTTTTTTCTCTTTGTGGATTTTAATGTGTATCCTGTGTAAAGTAAATAAAGTCGTCTTGATGCCTCTTGGTTCCCTTTGTACACTTAATATGGGTGCAGTAGTTTTGTGAGGCTACTTTTGCCCAAGTAATGTTATTTAATCTGACAAATTAGATAGCAAACAATGTACTTTTTTCTGTTGTGTGGTATCCAATGCCTAATTTGACATATCATTTAAGTTTGCAGTGTTTAAGAGAAAGGGGAGTTGGGGGTGATGGATTCTGCACATCGTGTGCCACTCGTGCTGTTCCCCCAGTTAATCTGCAGGCCCATCACTGCTCCTTCATCATTGTAAGGACCTGGAACTGAGCAATGTCCTTGTACAGAGAATGCTGCCACCTACATCAGAACTTGAAGGCTTGCAAGAGGCATGAATTGGGCAACTTCTGGATTTTTAGCTCACTTTACAAGTTTGAATTGAGGAGCAGAGCCATACCTTTGCCTCTACTGGATTAAAACTATTCTGGTGATGTGTTCACAGTTACTTTTAATAGAGGAACAACAACATTTTCTGAGGGAAAAAATCCAAGATTTAGCTTTCTCTGCCCATCTGCAAGACTGGAGAGGGTTTTTTTCCTTCATTTAGCTCAGTAGCAGGAGATTGCCTTAAGGATAGGAGAGGAGGGCTAGCGTGGTTGTGCACCTCCAGCACCAAAGCTGAAATATACATTGCTTTTACAGCTTACAACGCACGAGAGAGAACACACATTGCCATTAAGAATATGTATTTTCTTTAAGTGCTGCTCTGAAACTAAAACTGCTGGAGCACAAGAGTTTGTCAGCTAATTTTGCTGAGAGCTGTCGTTGCTCTTTAGCCAGCGGTTGGTGCTGGAGTACATAAAACTGCACCAGAACTTATGATGCCAGAAAGCCAACACAACTTAACTACAGCCAAGCCTAGGAAGAGGGTACCAGCTAACTATTATTTCTATCCTAACTTCATCTTGTCCAGGGAAACAGCACCTTCATTTCAGAAAGTCTGTCTGGAGCCCAGATGATACTTCAACACTACAGAATCAGAGTAGCTTATCACAAGCACCAGTAGGAGCCTTGCCCCTGTGACACTTGGATCACCATTTCTAGAAGGTTCTTCAGAGCTCCCTGGGGCACTGGCTGTGCCTATCAGTTTAACATGGGAACCTAATGCAGGCACAGTAGAATGCAAATACAAAACCTTGAGCTGATAGAGAAAACAATACAGGCGTAGTTTTCCTTGAAAAAAAATGGTTTATTGTATACTGTGAATATGAAGGACAGGTTTCCCAAAAAAACCTTAGTGACTGAAGACATTCTCATAGTTGCAAAAGCTTATAAGAAACTATTTACACAAAGGCAGTGAAGAGGGTAAAAAAATTATTGCTGACTAGAACTTTATAAAAAGAGGAAGGAAAGAAACAGTGCAAAAATACTGTCAGAAGTAATCAGTTCTATACACAAGATAAAACTGACAAGCATAAGCTTATGTTCTGATATGAATAATACATTAGAATATAAAATAGCATGCATAGATTTTTTTTAAAAGGCTTTCAATAGCATAAAATAGTTCTGCCATTCAGCCTTACCAGGAGGGAGTGAGGGGCAGGCAGGAAGGGCATGTAACTGATGTCTTGTTTCTCTACAAAATGTGTACATACAACGAGGCTGTGAGATTCAGATCACTGTTTTGTGCTAAACTGTCATGTACAGAATTACAGAACAAATAAAACATGAAGCATCAAAATACTGAATTAAAACAGGACAGTAAAATCCAGTGACATAAAACTTACTTAAATGAAATATGTTTAATACATGTCCCACACAATTATATATGGAAATATTACAGTCATCTGCATGTGTAAACTTTTTTTCCTTTGTAAAAGAGCCAGAGGAAGGTACTTTACTAATAAGGAAAACATGTTTTCCATATGGAGCAATTTCAACAGAATAAACATCTCGTTAACAATGTTTCTGGCACTAAAGATTTGTATTCTTTTCAAGACCAAGTAGCAGCAAGCAAGTACTTTATTTAACATACACAAAAAAAGAAGTTCTTGTAGACACAATGCATAATTCAATTGTGGAAGTCACCACCACAGGACGTTGTGAAGGCCAGAGGAATCAATGGGTGCTAAAGAGAAAGTAATGTGATTCACAGGGTTGGACCTCCAACCTGGCATAGGAGTAGTTTGTGGGAAGCCTTCCTCTTTCATTCCTGCCAGCCTGATCAGGGAACACTGCACCCAAAATACCTGGAGCTGAGTGTTGAAAGCACTTGAGTTCTTACCCAGGTGATTTGGAAGAACAAAACTATTAAGGACAAATTCATTTCAGGGATTGCTGCAGTATTAGTCTTTCCCTTGCTGTTACATTGTGTTGAGATTTTTCTCACTGCTATTTTATCACTGACTTCCAGTTCACCCTCCAAAGGCAATGTCCTGCTGCTCTAGCATGTGGGAAACTCTCTCAGTGAGGTGGCACATAAGCACAGGCAACAGAACTTCAAAGAAACACCAGCTGAGAAATGGCTGAGAGGATCCAGCAGAATAGGTACTCTAAAACTGACAAAAATCTATTTACCTTAAATATTTATTATATAAACACTGCTAATTTTGACCTGTGCACTGAATGTTTTGTTTTGCAATCTAACAATAGTTTTACGTATGGTTAAGACCTCCCTATTCTGTTGCTTGTCCAATAGTCCAAGCAGCCAGCTATTCCCTTCCTCAAATCACCCAAGCTCTGCAAGCTAAGGCTGTCCCATATGCAACAAAACTCTCTAGAAGGCTAAGAACAAGCTGGGGACAATTGCCTTCAGGGTTTTGGACTTGAAATCTTTCTCTTGTTGGTATCAAATCCCATCTCCAAACTCCATAAGAATTGGAATATCAACATCAGCAGATTTTTATGCATTTTTTGTAGAGGCCAAATAATGTTTTCAGGCAGTGCTTCCCTTTCCAGATAAGCTCTGGTATTTGCTCCTTCAACACGATGCAGCCTTTATTTCATGCAGTGGGTGCCACCCAAGCTCTCTGTGTGTACAGCACTCTTTTCCACAAGCAGCAAAATTTAACTCTGACCTCTCTCAGTGATGCATGAGGTGCTACTGCAGATCACAGCTGTAATGTACTTTCTGAGTACATGGTTCACAAACTGTTGGCAAGACTGACAACAGCTAATTCAGTTGTCATCTCCTCCTGGGAGACGAGTGGGAAGTCAGCTGTTGAGAATGCACCCTGGTCAGTAGCTGCTGAATTTTTCCCATAGATTTGTGTGCTATATCCAAGTACAAGATTGCCCATCAGCATTTATTTCAGAGTTGTTTGTGGACTACACAGACATAGTAGGTATTGAATCAAAAAAGTAATGTATTAGCTTAAAATTAACATCTCTGCTGAAGCAGTGATTTATTCTTTTCCAATCAATGTTTTTGCATTTGCATTACTGTGTCTACAATAAAGTAATTTAAAAAAGAAAAAACTATTGAAGTCATGCAAATATTTAATATGTGTAGCTGAGGAAACTGCTTTAAATAAGTGGAACAAAAATGTCCTTTAAAAAGGGCTGCATTAGCAATAAGTTGAGTAATTTCTCTCAGATGTGTCTCCTGCTGAAACTAGTTCAGGGAAAAGGTTATTTCCAATAAGTCTAAGCATTTAGGTTCCCTATGTAGGACAAAGCTTGTAGGAACAAGCTTCATCTTTCCTCAGGTAATCGAGGCCAAGAGGTGCCAAAGCAGCTGGAACAAGTAAGACCTAAGCAGCTGGTGCAGCCTGTGGAGGATGCCCACAGTGCTGAGCAGCACCAGAGCTCAGCTCTCATCATCTCTCCCACCCCTCATGGGACAGCATTAGGCATGAAATGCTCAGACTGTAACTTGAACCAAAAATGTGATGCAGCAACCTCAATACTATCATTGTTAAAAGAGTTTAGAGAAAATTAAAAAGTGTTAAATATAGATGAAGAGTACAGAAAAAGGAAAACATACACAATAGATTCCCAAGTCAGACTTACTCATCCACTCCAAGTTTTCTCAAAAGAGTCAGGGAGCATAGGCTAAACATGCCAGAGTGCAGTGTGGATGCCTTGGGAGAAGACTGCTCGTGTCAGATGTTTTATGGTGCAGTTTCATTCATTGACCATTGATGCATCTTGGTGAGATTTTCAATCCAGACTTTACTCCAAATGGATGAAACCAGTCTCATAAAAACCTATCCACTGTCATACTTTGATGTTAAGAAACCACATGCAACATAAAATACAGCAACTCCAAAGTGTTCTCCTTTTCTATTTAAGGATTCTGCTGTTAAAGCCTGTGGGACAGAAACTAAACAGTACTGTTGCTTAAGTCTTGTGTGTTTGTTCCTGCCATGACTAATAAAATTGGATGCAAAATGCATTTTCCTGTCACTCCCTAAAGGTTAGAAAATACTGCCCAAGCAATTTTGGTCTGATAAAACTACAACAGGTTCAAAGTCAGAAGATTAAGTTTTTCCCCTACAAAACTGTATCACATTTCAATCATAAACCATTGGCATGCTGAGGTTTGGTTGCAAGCTGGGGTGGAAAGGAACCTCTGAAGACATAAACCAACTCAATTCACTTATGATATTAGCAGATCTAGTCAAGATAAAATCTAGTAGGGAAAAATACATTGAAGTCAGATGAAAGGAAAAGTTTAAAATTGCTGTTCTTTGAAAATGAAAGGGAAAAAGTGAGTCACATTGGCCTCTATCTACCATAGCAGCCACATTAGGAGTTAAATGGAAATGACTGTTTACTACATGGCTCATTAATACACACTGACTTAATTTGGAAAGGATTTTTGGTGCCATTTTCTAATTAATATTTTTCTAAGACACCTATGATGTATCTTTGCATAAAAAAATATTTGTTTCATTTTCTTCTTTTCAAACACAGCTCTTTACATTCTTCTAAGCAATAACCTTCCTGTGCTCACTGGAGAAACAGAAGTACATACTTCAGCCAAGAAAAGCTGAATAAGACTACATAGGAACAGATTCTTTTCCCTCCTGATTTTGTGCTCCTTACATCCAAGTGGAGCAATGGGACATGACAGCTCTGAGTTCAAACTTAATTCATCATTAGGAAAGTATTCCAAAAGTTATAACGAGATAACTAATTTAATACACTTTGCTTCGAGGTTTATTCCTTGGCTTGTTTCCCAGATATAAAGCATCTCTGTGCAATTATCATGCAGATGCTGCTGAAAAGACTTTCAATAGTTGCTGCTAATTTAACAAGAGATATGTTAGCACTGGCAGAAGAAATTATAGGAAAACTGAAGTCAAAGTATTACCACTAAATAACTCCTAATCATGTGTTGGTAGCTGGAAGTCTCTCCCAGAATCTGTATCACCTTGTTAGGCATGTAATGCAGACTACTACATGAACACAGCACAGTTTTAAATGCATTTAATACATGTATTTAAAGTACAGAGCCTTACCTTAGGCTGCCACTGATTTTAGGAAAAGGTAGGTGTGTAGGTCCCTTCAGTACTGAAATTGAGAGTGCTTGTAGGCTTAGGGCTTTGTACATTGACCAGGGGTTCAGAGGTGTGGATGCAATGGAAAGGCAGTGATGGAACTAAAAGATTACATTTATCTGGGAAAGAAATACCAAGAAAGAGAATTTCACCATGACAAAGTAACTGCAATGAATCAGATGCCCTGAGGGGCTACAGAATCTTCACCCTTGGAGATTTCTGAAACTGGACATGACCCTGGGCAAGTCTCTCCAACTTTAAAGTTAGCTGTGGGGCGAGCAGGGCTGGGACTAGAGACCTCCAAGGCCCCACTCCAGCCTGATCCACTCTCTAGCAACCTGACAGGAGTGCTGAGTCCACACAGGGCTGCACTGCCACAGGAGGATGGCAGTGTGCACAGATGGGAAAGAGGAGTTGGTGTGTGGAGGGAAGCAACCTTTCCATCTCTTAGACCAGAAATAAGAGTATGGGAGTCCCACCACAACTTGCTAAAGCTTTTTTTTTTTCCTTGATATTTTTAAAACATGCAGTTACTACTACTTCTAAGTAACTGTTAAGTAAATGCTACAATGCACACACTGTGCAAAGCAATTCATACCATGATTTACTCCAGTGAAAAACTTTACTATTAGGGTGGCAGAGCACTGGAACAAGCTGCCCAGAGAGGTTATGGAGTCTCCTTCTCTGGTGATGTTCAAAAGCTGCCTAATTGGGGTTCCTGGGCAACCTGCTCCAGGTGACCCTGTTTTAGCAGGGGAGCTGGACTAGATGATCTTCAGAGGTCTCTTCCAACCCTTACCATTCTGTAAAATAAATAGTGTGGAAAAAGGGATATGCACTTAGATGTGCAAAACAGCTACTGAATGCGGAGGGACAGACGATGAGAAAGGACAGGTCTAACTGCTGAGATACTTCTACAACATGTGAATTTTTTCTTAGCTCTGTCACAGATTTCCATTGTTGGCCTAGGGCGAGCCAGGTAAGAATCTGTGCCCTAGTTATGCAGTGGAGGAGGTTTGTTGCCCTTTTCCATTCTGATTGTAAACTTCTGGAAAGGACTGTTCCTGCTTTATGATTTATACAACATACTCCAAATCCTCACTAGAATCCCTGAACAGTACCAGGATAAAACAGAGAACAAACAAGAGAAAGAATCCAAAGTGACCAGACAGAAAGATGATCTGTGCTATTTAATACAAAACCCACCCTAACAAATTGAGGTTTGCCAGTACCAAAAGGGAGACAGCTGCACATGTTCATAAACAACAAGACAGCAGGAAGAATCAAGGCAGACTTGGAGCTAAAGCTCTCAAGGGTCATCCTTTCGAGATCTCTGATATGGAAGAAAGACCATGTTGACAATTTTGACAAAGTTGAAACGGCAAGAAAGTGAAATAATTACAGTGCTTAAAGCAATAGTTCACACGTGAAACTAAGTCAAATGGAGATGCCTAACTTCAAAGAGATTCCTTTTCTACAAGATGTGAGCCTCAAGGCATTTAGTTGAAATTCTTATACTTTTCAACCCATAGTCTACCCCAGTTACTGGAAAGACTCATTCACTAACTTCAGCCTGCTCTGCAGCACTGCACTTCACCCTGTGCTGCTTCAACTCTCAGGAATCCCTTCAACATTTGCAGAAAGTAGGCAAAGGCCTCGTTTAAAAGATCCAATATTGCTTTTTTTAAGGACTAATCTAGAACTGTAACTCCAGTGGAATTCGAACACCTTAGCACCCAAAAATCTCTGCCTTCACAACATCCTGAGTTTGAGCCCTGTGTAATGTGCCCTGCTGCATGTGCAGTGGCTCAGGTGTCCCCGCTCCACAACCATGTTCCCTCAGCTTCCACTTGTACAGAGACAGACTAGCAGGTCTTGTTTTTACCATGGAAGCCACATATCTGGGTCCATAATGTTCTTATGTGAGGAAAAGACCCCTGCCAAATAACTGTTCATTTCAGAAGCTGTGTAGAAAAACAAAAGTCAGTAAACTACCTCTACAAAGGATTGCTTTCCTTACGGATATGTTACAATGCAGACCAGTCATGTCAAATGTGGTTCAATTTGAAGGCCACTCTAAGTTTTACAAGTTATTAAAGTAATTCACAAGTTATTCCAAGAAAAATAAATTATATCTTGTATAAAATAATTCACGGGAGACTCTAGTAAAGAACAATCATGCCTTACTTTCAAGACAACTTCAAAAAGTGCAATATATGCACACAGTGTTGTCAAGGCAGTTCCCCTTGTTCATCAGTAAGGTTCAGTCACATCCACGTAACTGGGTCTGGGATGTTTGAAAAGATTAAATAAGTCTGGAGTTTTGCAGGAACTGGATGAGTACTTGATATACAAACTTGTACTGGGCTATGGTCTGGATCATAAACATTCTCTGCTCCCGCAGGTGTCTCAGCATCACAGGAACATCCACTTTCTGTAAAGCAAAGGAGAAAAAAGACATAGCTTCACTAAACAAAACAACCACTGTCTCAAATATCAGTTCTCTGACACAGGGAATTCTATTGTAGCTATATAATGTACTGAATTATAGCCAACTTCAGTGAAACACTACCATTTTTCTTCCACCAGCTTTCATTTCAAGGAGTAGTACAGCAGTATATATAAGTTACTGTGCATCCAATGCTTTTCCCACTAAAGCTTATGGGGATTCCTGGATTGCTGTAAATGGGCAGATGAACAAAGACCTGTCTTCCAGTTATCTACCACTGATTACCTCTCAGCAGATCATCAACTGAACACATAATAAAGGGCTTCTTCTCTTTGGATTTTTTTTTTCTGCTTCAATATGCCTGTTTTCAACTCAGAAAAATAAATACATTGTATTATCTCAGGTTAAAGGCTAGATATATCAGGAAGGTCTAGTACAAAACATAAATAGCCAAGATTCTGTAGCTCAGTTCAGAGTGTGTCACTGAGTCCATCAACACACTCCATGACCGTGTGCATACTGCACTGTGATCCATGGTCCAACTTATTCATAGAGCATCTATGAGAGTTTTAAAATGCAAGGAGGCATCAAGACCATAAGAACAAAGGTTCCTTGGATAAAATTAAAAATGAAGGCAAATACACTGATCCTTCCACTAAAACAGAAGGGAACTCACTGTCACCTCTTGACACCTGACTTCCCACAGCCAAGTCTATGCTAGTAAATAATGCTTCAGAAGAAATACATCTGTAAAGTGAAATGAGGACCTAGTATCCATCAAACATGTTTTGCAGACTTCAGGTCAGCACTGGTCTGTTGCCATCTTCTGAACGTCCAGTAACAGCTGGGACACATTAAGTGTTCTCCAAGAAGGCATCTTCCAGCTTACTTTAAAAAAAAAATTCACTCCTGCCCTGACAATGCTTTGTACCAGGAACTAAAGCATGCTAAGTGGGGATGGATCCACTGTGAAAGTACAGCCCTAACGCCAGCAAGCTCACTGGGGCACAGGCACCCTATAATGGTCCAAACTAAACAAATCTCATGACCTGTGTGAAACAGAGGCCCATGAAATAAAGCATTAGAAATCACTGCACATTTCATTTGGTGTTACCATTGTATCTCAGGCACAGTCTGCAAATCCCTTGTGTNTGTATCTCCAGTATTCAGGGAGCAAAAAACCTATGATGTTGTTATTTTATCTGTTACAACCAGTACGTGAGGAGCCATTCATAAGTCACTGAGTCACAAATCTCAGCCTTCCAGGCTCAAATTCAAAGAGTGTGTAAAATGACCCAAGATGAGGGATACAGATTTTCTATGGCAGCAGTAAACACAAGCACTAAGATACATGCTACTTTTGAAGCTCTTAAGCAGTTCAAGATAGGAAACTGAAGAACAGTTACTCTATTCAGGAACAGAAACTGCACTTCGTAAGGACAGTTTTTCATTCCAGAAACACACAAGAAACTCAGCAAGTCTTTTGGCTGAGATGAGAAATGTTACAAACACAATAACTGAACAAATGTACAGAGAAACAAATTAAGATTGCTGCTAAGCCTTGGAGGTGCAACTGAGCACAGAGTCTGCTTCCACCAACTCTACAGTTTTCTGGAAAGGTTAATGTAAAAATCACACTCCATATCCATTTCTGTCCATATATAAAACTCAATTCCACTCTGTGTAAACAAGCCCCAACTCATAGGCTATCATTTCCTGAAAATGAAGCTAAATATTGTGTCACACACCCAACAAGCTCTTATAAAAGGACATCTCCAGAGAGTCAACAAGCATCAGGATTTGTAATAAGTAATGTCATGCTATTTTCAAACAGGTGCAAAGGAAAATGTAAGCTCTTTCCATTTAACTCAGCTAACTCAGAGAAAGCCTCCCTGTGCACTTGGGTGCTTACAAAAGCCATGCAGTCCTGGCTGAACAGAGTCGTGGGGAACTTGATCTTGCCCAAACAGCTGAAAGAAAAATGCAGGCCAGCTTCAGCCTGCACACCATGTTCCTCTCTCAGCAGTTCAGTGCTTGACAGCTTGTTGATTTTTACTGGTCACACAGTGACCTGTGCACCTTCTCAGAACAGATTAGGCTTTGATTTAACTCAGAAATAGAAGAAAAATCCATCCTGCCTCTTTGACCTTGCTATTTGTAGTCAACTTAGCATTCTATTCCAGGTAAGTAGAATCTTCAAATTCACCTTCATCACAATGTACATGTTCAAAAATTAAGGCATAATCCTTTGCTAAGTAGGCATTTGCAAAAAGAACAAACAAAAATGCTACTTATTTCTGGCTCCCAAACTAAAAGATCTGTCCTGTGAAAACACACTGCAGCTGCAATCACGAGTTCATGCCTGAGTGCCAAGTCTGAAGTAGAAGTTGGTAGAGCAGGATATCAATTACTTTCTTGTTCTATGTGATTACAGCAGTAAGGATGTAATGATGTGACATATCACTATACAGGAAGCTACTGAAACTATATCCCTGCAATGAGATCCACAGCTTTCGACTCCACCAGCAATGGCCCAGAAATTACAGCGACCAAAGCTGTACAGAATTTGATTAAACATGGCTTTTTACCTAAACCTGAAACCTCAGTCTCAAGAGTTCTTGTTTTAGTGCCAGCACTGCTGCAGACTTTCCAATATAGTCTCTATCAGGATTTTTAACCTCCTTCCCCTGTTTTCCTTCACAGCTAATATGTTAACATTAGTACATCTGCTTTCTAGGACACTTCTAAGGAAGTTAACCAATTCATAACACTAAAGCATTTTAAGTTATAAGTTATTTTCTTTCAGAAAAAAAACAATCCTACTTCAAAATAAACCAAAGGAGGGAACTCTGTGCAGAATGAAGTACCTGTCTTAAACTGAAAACACAGTGTCAAAATTTTTAATTTTATTTTTAATTAGGTTGTAATAAACTAAAAATATTAAGTTAGCACAATCTAGAGCAACAAAGCCTTGAAGGAAAATTGTCATTAATATTCATGATTATTTTCACCATTAATCAAGACAAAAGAATGCTTTAATTAAGGGACATCAGAGAAATCCCATATTAATGAGCACTACCATCAACTCCTAGTGAAGTTGATGAGAATTCTTCTGAATGCCAAGACTCCTCCTCCTCATGCTCAGATACTGAGGTACTGTCTTTATCTTCACTTGCTACTCAGCTACTCTTTGCCAAACAGGTGACTTGTGTAAACCACAGACAAACTGAGGTGGCCACAATGCATTGCATAACTGTTAGTGTTTATTCCTGGCACACCATTAACACTCAGAGGTTACTACAAAGCAGACACAGCTACACTGATCCTCACAAGTGATTCAGGTATGGCTCTTGTAACTATCCACATTTCCTCTGGCATGCAGAAATGTTATGGCTGCTGTGTGAACAGCAGAAGCAGTCACTTCCAGATGCCATCATGTAAGGAAAGAAGTCAAGCAGGCTTAAGAGTCAGAGCCATTGCCTCATACAGGAGCAGTTACTGAACAGCTGTCAGCATATGAAGGCTGCAGGACTCCCCAAACACATACCTGTGGGACCTTCCTGTCTAGGCCAGCTCCTTCTTCTCCTTCCTCTCAATCACCCCCAAATAAAAAGGAAAGGAGAAAAGTGTAAATTGTGACACAGATCTATATCATGCCTTCACCTCTAGTTAGGCCCAGAGTAGGAGGATGTTTATCTCAGCAGAACTGAGCCCAGGGTCTCTAGTTGATCTTGTGACTACAGAATGATGAGCAGCTGCTGCTGCAGGAGAACTGAGCAGAGAACAAAAAAAAACTACTTCTTGCATCAACTTCTTAAAAAATATTGATGAAGCACTGCTTTAGGATTCACATTTTCTAATGAGCCAGAAAGCTGTACTTTGCACAGAAAGGCCCCAATCTGTAACTCCTCTACGGTAACACAGAAAGTAGGAGAGCATTTCAGGTGCATATATCCAGTCTTCCCTGAATTTCAAGCAACTCATGCAGTGGATGATTAATGGGAGGGGCAGATGATCTATGTCTATGTGTCACTCTTGCTGCATTCTTATCTCAACAAGAGGTTTTGGTTTTTGAGCAGTTTCTCTGGCAACAGAAATCCCAGTTTCAATAGCTGTTGTGTTGAAACTGCCTGGCACATGATTATTCCAGATGACATGTTCTTGCTGGACAGTTCTCCAGTGACAGGACACAGATGAAAAGCAAGTTGCTACATATGGTTGCTGTGCTGGTGCTCCTAACTCCAGACTCTATTACTAGATTTGTAATACTTGATGCAGTTTCTAAAGCCTTATTATTCCCCAACGTACACACACCTTTTTCTTGAGGCACAGTTAAGTTTCATTCCAGATAAGATTGGAGGCAGTAAAAGAGAAAGGATGGAGTCCAAGGAGTCAATTTAGAGAGCAGAAAACTAGTAAAAAGAGCAAGGAGGCAGACATTATTCTCTAGCCTGACTCAGACAGTCCTTGTAAACACACTGTCTCTAGACTGTTAATTAAATATAGATACGAGTTAGACTAAATTCTTAAAAGAGAGAAAAAAGCCCTAATTTTGAATGCATTAATTTAATACTTATAAAAGAATGCATATTACCAACTCACCAGAAAACTACAAGAAGTAACCTGCCATGGGAAATCTCTGCCTGTTGCATTTAAGGCTCTTGTCTCACAATGGTAATAGAGAACAAGAAGTTCAATACCTTTAAATCTACTCATAAATGTAGCTAGTGAGTCAATGAATGTGCTCAGGGTTTGTCTTAAGAAAGAAGCTGACTTACTTCATTATGCTCCAAGCACCCAATCATCAGTTCTGTCAGGATAACCACTCCAGTCCTTCCTACCCCTGCACTGCAGTGAACCACGATAGGAGGGTTGCAGTTGTTGCTGCTATCCAACACACTGTTGGTGTGGCGACGCACTGACTGGATCTCCTCCAAGTAAGCTGCAAGATAAAATGCAGGCAAGGTTGCAAATATCTATACATCTCAATGTAAAAACTGGGGGAAGAATATGAAAAAAAGTAATTATTTTCAAAGTGTCAATTATTTACATTTTTTACAACATACTAATTATTTTGGCGTGGGTGTGCTGAACAGCACTAAATCCAGCAAGTGCCAGCTGGGTGTCAGTTACTATATGGGAGTCTGCTCTTTTAAATTAAACAGCTCTTTTTAAAAAAATTAATTCTGTTTTCCCCTCTGCAAATCTCCATGTCCCCTAAGCAGATGATTCCAGACATTACTTACAGCAATTCCTGCTATTAACAGGCTGTGATCAAAATAACAGCTAAGTCCCATTGAAACTACTGCTTGTCAAAGTCATTATCAGATGGGAAGCAAGCATCCATCTGCCATCTTTCCCTCTCCCTGCCTTCTCCCTTGTAGAGTAAGACAGACTCTCACCCACCCCTCTGCTCAGGATTTGTTTCTCAACAGCCACAAGCCTTTCTGGGAGCTCACTGTCTTTGTTTTCCCTGAAGCCATTTCTAGAAAGTGCATGACTCAAGAGCAGTCAGTTGCCTTGTGTGGCTGCCCTAGTGTTGTTCAATGCATTCTACTGGCAGACCACACAGAGAACCTTATATACTAGAAGCTCACTTGGCTAGATAAACACACCATAAACCACAACTCCGACTCTGACCCCTAAACACTGTTCCAGCTTAGTCTAGATGCGTGACAAAGATGATAGGCCTCACCTAGAAAGATATATCCAGATGCATAACTCTTAGACACTTAGCTTCCCACCAGTCAGAGGGGGAAGTGTGATCAGAACTGTCCTGCCCTAGCTCTTGGTGTCATGGCACTGCAGCCTGAGTAGTCCTTTCAACACAAGCAGGCTGTGGCTGTAGGCCTACCAAAATCAGAAAAGCTGCATTTTAATGCACACAGTGAAAAAGGACTGTATGTGGTGGCAAACAATGAGACAGAGGAAATGGGGACAGTCAGATTCCAGTTACTGCCACACCCAACCACAGCTACAGGGGTTGGTAGGAGAAACCAAGTATGAAACAAACTAGAAATTGGGCAATAGTTTCACCTTAAAGACAGATCCCATGGCACTCCTTTGCCAAAGCTGAAATGTCATTTTTATTTTCTGCCCTTGTGACAGAGCTAGAAAAAGGAGGACATGTTATTTACAGCAAGCTTATACCATGCAAAAGAGAGTGGGTCCCTAAAGGACTGCAGCCGTGTCAAGGCTGAAGTAGAACTAATAGACCTTGCTTGGACAGGACTTAACTGCAACAGAACTTTTGGGGACTAAGAGGGCAGGCATCTCCAACACATCAGTACACCATGTACAGACTCCTTCAATGGTAACTTAAACACCTCTGTACCACACTCTAGCACCAGTAATGTGGCCTTAGTTAAATAAAGGTTGAAGAGGGTGTTAAGAAGTAGGAAGCATTATTAACTCATTACAGATGCATATAATGGCTGTATTTGCAGAAATGCATGAACCACAACCATATTTAATTGGGAAGGCCCTTAGCATTGCCTGGGGAGATGTGGTTAGAAGAGTGGCAGTGAGTTCAGACTTGCTGCATATGTGATGGAGCCTTCTGCTCTTTTGCAACATATCCATCACCACTGGACTACTAACTGCTGTCTGTGAGCAGTAAGGGCCTCCTATGAAACTAGAAGAGTTGTGCCATATTTCACTAACATCTGAATCTCTCTCAGCCAGATCTCTTCAATAACATTTGTGTGCAGCCTAATATCTCCTACATTCATTAGGTAGCTGGGAGGTGGCAATAACTTATACTGAGAGATCAGCCAGCAGAGATATTCTATTTAAAATTTCCTGAGTCTTCAGTGCTGTTGCTGTCTCTGGGTTTTTTTTCCTCCTGTTAAGTCTCTCAGGACCAAAATCCTCAATCATCTTGGCTCCTACCTCTTGAATCCCACATTTTCCTCCAAATTGCAACAAAGTACAAACTAGCTGAGCCCTCTATATGCCACAGCAATAACCATCTAATATCAATCCCAGGTGTAACTAGGTGTCACAAACTGAATCCCGTGTTAGCAACCTTTTCCTTGATCTATTTATGATATAAGTTAAAGAAATCTTACATAAAAAGCCTTGGACTTCTTCTGGACACCCGTGGTCTGGCCAGTCAGTATACTGCAAATGCCACACTGTCCTCTCTTGTCCAGACAGAAGATGCTTGACCTTCAGACCAGTAGTTGCATAGCAGCCAGAGTCTGTGCGGAACTTAGTTGTCACCTTGAACTTCCCATAAGTGGCTGAGCTGTGTTTAGAGCCCAATTTAGGCCAATAACGATGACTCTTACTTCTTCCTCCCTCCTTCACAATAAGAAAGGAAAAGAAGAGTCATTAGATCCTGCAGTTAGAATTCTCTACAAACAGAGGACATAAAACTCTGCAGGTAAGCCAAGTATTCTTATTTCAAATTACTGGAAAAGCAAGGAGCATCTCATAAAATAAAGAAAATATCCATTAAAACTTAAAACTCTCAGCTGTGTAACAGTTATAAAGTGTAGAAGTGTCTAATGGTGAAAGCCAGCTACTGCCTACACCTTGGCAAATGTTCTTCTCCTGGTGAAGGTTCTCCTTTAAACGGAAGGAGATTCCTTTCAGTAACTTTTAAGTATTGTTGTTGATCAGCCTTGGGAACTGGACAGTGACCTGACATGCTATGGCACTCCCTGTATTTGCTAAAAACAATCAGGCATAAAACTGAATGCAGTGTTAGTTAGCAATGTGTGCCAGTTTTTCTAACATAGCACATAGTTCTTGGATTACAATATAAAGAATTGTTTTGCTTGGCCTAAGAATAAAAAGATCTTTTTGTTTGGTTGGTTGGGGGTTTTTTGTTTTATTTTACATGGACACTTCTGCAGAAACAACAGCTTCTGGTCTCTTTTCAGCTGATAAGAGTGACAGTATGCAGAACTGGCCTTGGAATGGGTAGAAGTCTATGTCATTTTAACCAGAAGCCAGTTCAGCACTCTCACATTCCAATGGAAGAATCTTTGTTTGGTCTGGCCAAACTGAAGTGAAGTGGGGGAAGGTGGGGAAAGAAGAGCCAATGGAGCAGATCATCCTGAGTTCCATTATGCAGCACAACCAGGTGATCAGACCCAGTCAGCATGGCTTTATGAAGGGCAGGTCCTGTTTAACTAACCTGATCTCCTTCTATGACTGGGTGACTTGCTTACTGGATGAAGGGAAGGCTGTGGATGTTATTTATCTGGATTTTAGTAAAGCATTTGATACAGTTTCCCACAGCATTCTCCTAGAGAAATTAACTGTTCTTGGCTTGGATGGGCATACGCTTCACTGGGTTAAAAACTGGATAGATGGCCGAGTCCAAAGAGTTGTGGTCAATGGAGTGAAATGCAGCTGGCAGCTGGTCACGAGTGGGGTCCCACAAGGCTCAGTACTGGGGCCACTCCTGTTCAACATCTTCATCAATGACCTGGACCAGGGGATTGAGTGCACCCTTAGTAAGTTTGC